>SNQJ01S0145525.1:0-19282 GCA_010110895.2 Picea sitchensis | reverse complement strand
TAATACTTTCCACACTTTGTTTGTACTTGGTTGCATTCTCAAATTAATTCCCTTCTTTTGTTGTGAGCTTCAAATTCTGTTCCATTGGAGTAGAGACATGTTTACACAACCATGCCAAACTTGTTCAACAATTCTCCAATGTAATTCTTTTGGGAGATGAATATGTACTTTGGATTTTTAGTCACTTCAGTGCCCAAGTAGTAGTGCAGATGTCCGAAATTTGTTATCTCAATTATTTTTTTCAACTCTTTCTTTATGGATGCAACATGGTTTTCATTTTTCGCTATTATTAACAGATCATTTACATACACTACAAGATATACAACAATTTTGCAACTTTCTTGACAAACATAGTTGCACCATCAAGATTGAAGTGCTTGAAATTCAATTTTAGACGATGCTTAGTTAGATTTTTATACCAAGCTCATGGTGCTTGTTTTAGGCCATATAAGGATTTGATGAGCTTGCATACTTTCTATTCTTGTCCCTTCAAAATAAAACCTTCTGATTGACACATGAAGACATTCTCTTTCAAGTCTCCATTCAAGAAAACAATCTTTACATCCATTTTATAAACTTTCCATCCATTCTGTGCTACTAATGCAAATAGAGTATGAATGATAGCCCATTTTGTTGTAGGGGAAAAAGTATCCTCATAATAAATACCTTCTTTCTGTGCAAATCCTTTTTCCACGAGCTTTGCTTTGTGCTTGTCAAGTGAGCCATTTGATTTGTACTTGTTCTTGAAGACCCACTTGCAACCAATTGGTTTGGTTCCAAATATATGGTCCACCAACTTCCATGTCCCATTCTTGATGAGAACATCATACTCCTTATGCATGGATTCTTTTCACTCATCATGAGAAGTGGTTTCTTCAAAGGAAGTTGGTTCAAAGTTAGTAGATAAATTCAATCACAATCACATGAAACATCCATATCATCCACATCACCTGAATTTGAATTCTCTACATCACCTCCATCTTGTCTTGAAGAACTTTTGGTTCTTGTCTTTCTAACCTCATTAGGATGAACACTTTCAAGTGTCTTTATGAGTCATTTTGGTGGAACTTTCTGAGATGGTCCAGGTTGCTCAACTGATTGAGGTGGTGTTGAATTCTCATCAAGACTCGACCTTTCAATACTCTTAATCACATCATCCAAATAAAATTCAGGTTCTGATGAAGTGGCTGGAAATTCTTCATGAGGGGAAAATGGTGCTTCAAAAGGAGATTCCATAGATTGATCTAAGAGAAGGATCCCCCCTTCAAGATGTGGAATCTCATCAACAAATTCGTAATATGTTTTACATAAGTGAATTTATCCAAATGATCAAGCTTCCTTTCAACAGTTTTGTTATTCTTGGAGGATTAAAAAAAACTTACATCTCTGGAAATAATCAATTTCTTGTTTACCTCATTGTAAAGATGATATGCCTTGGTGGTATTTGAGTACCCCAAGAAGATTCACTTCCGACTCCTTACATCAAGCTTGTTTATTTTCTCCTTAGGAATTAAGACACAACAGGTGGAACCAAAGCCCCTAAGATGCCCCACGGAAGGAATGTGGCCATGCCACTTTTTGTAAGGAGTCTTATTTTCAAGAGAATGACATGGACACCTATTTTTCACATAAACTGCACATCGAACCCAAAACATCAATTTTACATCTTTGAAAAACATCATGCAACGAACCATATTTAGGAGAGTCCTATTTAATCTTTCAACTACACCATTATGTTGAGGATTTTATGGAATTGTGGTTTGATGTTTGATCCCATGTTGACGAAGATAGTTTTCAAATTCAAGGATGATTTTAGGGGCTAAATTTCGCTCATGGACTAATTTTCCATGGTTTTTCCAAAAAGGAGATTCACTATTTTAAAAATTATTCGCCCAAATTCTATAGGATAAAATTAATTTACCTTAAAAATCGCCAAAATTTTATTAAAACTATATAAAATACTTAGAAATTTGAATATTTTTACAAAAATATCGTCAAACTTTTATAGTTGACATATGAAGGATTAGTAAGATTCGCCAAGGTTTCTACATTTTAAAATAAATTTCCATCCTTAAAATCATCCCTGTTCAAATCCATTAGATGTATATTCTCTTCCATCATTAGTAGGAAGAGAGCCAATACGAGACTGAACTTCATTTTGGATACATATATGAAAATTTTTAAAAGTTTCAAAAGCTTGTGATTTATCTTTCAACAAGTACACCCAACACATCCTAGCGTAATCATCAATAAAATACATGATATATTTATTTCCATTAGCAAATGGAACATGCATGTGGCCACACAAATCAGAATGTATCAGTCCAATTTTTCTATATGCTTTGGAAGTAGAATCAAGGAATGGTTGTTTTCTATGTTTTCCAAGGATACAAGCATCACATTGCTTCAAATTCCTAGGGATAGTAGGTAAACCAGAAACACCATTATTTTCAACAAACAAAGGATTTTATAATTAATGTGACTAAATATAACATGCCACAGGAGACTAGATGGCATTGTACCTTCATCATGATGAGAGAGGTATGTAGAATTTTGTGCATGAGCATATGTCTCTTTCAACTTCAATAGTCTTCCATCTTCCACTTGTTGATGTATTTAGCATTGGATAGGTACTTCCTATTAGATTTTTATATTTTTTCAGAGCATTAGGATTACTAGTGTACTTGTATCTTCTTTTTCATTAACAATCATATACCATATACTGAAAATATGAGCAACATAAACAAGCACAAGAAGACACAAAGAGTTATCTTGGAAAAACCCCAAACCTAGGGAAAAACCCAACCAACCTTTCTTAGATATATTCCATCAATAATATAATACAACCATCAACAAGCTCTCAAGAACAACAGATAATGAAGAAACCCTAACACAAGGCTAACACACACAATAGAGCTAGCTCACCAAATAACTTCAAAAACAACACCATACACGATAACACACCTTTTCTCTAAGAGAGCACACAAGAGAAACCACCACCAAGAATAACCAAGAACCTCAGATGCTGCAACACTACATCTTCTCCTTGCCTTATACTAGCACCTTATTTTTGAGTGAGAGATGAGTGAGTGAGTGTGTCCAAATGAGCAAGATGTCTTCTTATTTATAGCCTTCAAGTCACTTTATCTGGGGTCGAGTTCTTCTTTGGGAAATTCTATTTCCCCTTTATCTTTTTTCTTGTGGGCCGACTTCTCTTCATGGAAGTTCTAATTCCACTTTATTCTTTTCCCATGGGCCAACTTTTCTTTCGAGGTGTTCTTCCACTATTCAATGGTATTCCTTTGACTTATGGAATCTTCTTCTCTTCTAAGAAAGGTTGTCCAGGAGGAAATACATCCTGCAGCTACCAAAACATCAACACTCCCTCTTATCTAGGGAGGTATTCTTCCAAGATGTTTTCTTCTAGTAGTCCAATGATTACTACAATAGTCCATTGACTATACTGCAATCATCTAGTAGCCTCAAGGCTACTACCATACCATCGATAGCTCAAAACTTCCACACAGTCTTTATGACTATGCTGCAATCAATTAGTAGCACACAATTACTACCATGTAGTCCATTAGAACACAACTACTGCCATAGTTTCTATGACTATGTAGAAATCAACTAGTAACACAAAGCTACTACCATGTTGTCCAGTAGTACAAAAAAATTGCCATAGTCTCCACGAATCTATAGCAATCAACTAGTAGCACACAACTACTATCATGTTGTCCAATAGTACACAATCACTGCCATAGTCTCAATGACTATGTAGCAATCAACTAGTATCACACAACTACTACCATGCTATCCAGTAGTACACAACTACTGCCATAGTCTCCACGACTATGTAGCAATCAACTAGTAGAACACAACTACTACCATGTTTTCCAATAGTACACAAATATTTCCATAGTATTCACGATTATGTTGTAATGTTTCTCCTCTCCTAGTAGTCTTATTCACACCCATTCACTGGGAAAGACTACGACCATAGCCCCAAGGCTACACCATGGTTCAAGACCATGATACAAGTCTTATTCACACATAGCCACCTCACATGGTGTAGGAAAAACTTGTACTAGGCTACACATTACTCCCTTAGTCACCTCACATGAATGATCTGGGAAACCCTTGGTCAAAGGGGAAGCCTGCTAGAGGAGAAACATCACACCTCCCTCTCAATGAGGGTGGACATTTTTCATCATGCAAAGCTTGTCTCTGAAGTACTCATACTTCACTCTAGACAAAGGATTGGTGAGAATGTCCGCTATCTGTTCATCTGTGGATATGTACTGGAGCTCCACTGCTCCTCTCTGCACCATGTCTCAGATGTAGTGGTATTTGATCTCTATATGATTTGACTTGTCATGGAATATTAGATTCTCTAAAATATTTACATAACTTTGATTACCACGATATATCAAATTTGGCTCCAACTCTAGATCAAATAACCCTGCAAGCAACTTCCAAAGCCACATTGCTTCACGGCTTGCAACACTAGCTGCAATATTCTCTACCTCTGATGTACTGAGTGCCACTGACATCTATTTTCTACTCAACCATGAAATCATACCCAATCCCAAACTGAAGCAACATCCTGATGTTCTTTTCTGGTACACTGCACTCATCGCAAAGAATATGTCTATCTGGGTGTTGACCAGGTACATCAAGGATCCGATCAACTATATGTACATTGTGGGATCAACCAAACTTGAATATGAATCACTCAAGAGCTTTAAATTCATAACCATAGGTGTGGCCATGGACTTGCAGTGCATCATCTCGAATCTTTGCAGGATCTCCACTGTATATTTTCCTTGGCTAAGAAAAATCTCATCTGATCTCTGCCACACCTCCAATCCCAAGAAATAGTGCATCAGATCTAGATCCTTCATTTCGAACTCTAAGATGAGCTCTTTCTTGCACCCATCTATGAGATTCTCATCCCATGTGAGGAAGAGGTCATCCACATATAGGACCAAAATCAATGGGAAACCACCTTCAACCTTGTAGTAAAGGTTGGGATCTGCATCACTCTTGGTAAACTCCAATCTCATTATATAATTGTCTATCTTGGCATACCATGCCCTAGGTTTCTGCTTAAGACTATACAAATATTTCTTTAATTTGCAAACATTGGACTCCTTCCCATGGATTACGAAACCTCGTGGCTGCTACATGTACACTTCTTCTTCAATTACACCATTCAAGAAAGTAGTCTTGACATTCATCTGGTGTATTTTCCATCCCATCACAGAAGCAATAGTGATTATAGATTTTATGGAAGTGTACTTTTCTACTGGAGGAAATGTCTCATCATAATCTTCTCCCTCTTTCTAGGAGAACCATCTAGCCACAAATATCGCTTTGTACTTCTCTATCCTACCATCTGCAACATGATTGATCTTGTAGATCCACTTGGAAGTCACTACTAACTTCCCCTCTAGTCTTGGAACCACTTCCCACACATCATTCTTCATGATGGACTAGTACTTATCCATCATGGCATCCTTCCAGACTTGTTGCTTAGCAGCTTCCTCAAAAGTGGAAGGTTTTGAATCAATGATTTTACTCATTAGCGCCACATAGTTGGAAAAATTCTGTGGTCTCTTTCTCTCTCTAAAGGAGCCTCTGGGAGCTGCATGTACTTCAACTTCCTGCAAAGTGTTATGGACCCATGTTGGTTTTTTCTCGGTAATTGTAACTTCTTTGGGTGGATCTACATGTCTCTCTGGCTCTACTGTCTCATTTTGATCTTCTGGAATGATTTCTTATGAAGTAGAGTCAATAATTACTACATCCCATGGAGCCTCCTACTCCTCTCTATCCTAATCCATGTGAGACTCTCTATATTTCTTGAAGACTTCATTTGAATACTTATGAGTGATCAAGGTACTCATTTTATGAATGAGATGATTGCATATTTGATAGACGAGTTTTAGATTCATCATCAGAAGAGCACACAATATCACCCTCAAGAAAATGGAACAGTGGAAGCATTCAATAATACCATAGAACATGCGCCGATGAAGGTTTGCAATTGAAGTCGAGATGACTAGGACTTGATGATTCCAACAGTGTTATGGGAATATAGGACTAAAAGTAAGAAGTTGACAGGACAAATTCCTTTCATATTGGTATATGATTAATAAGTTGTTATTCATATGGAATTCATAGTACCGAACCTACGCATTGTTACGTTGACAAAACTTAGAGATTCTAGTGTAGTGGAGAACAAACTGTCAGAGCTAGTAGAACTAGAAGAAGACTGATTTGTCACAGGTTTCCATCAACAAGTGCAGAAAGCACGTGAGAAAGCATGGCATGACAGGCACATTAAACATAAGAAGTTTCAAACAAGAGATTTAGTGTTAATCTATGATAGCAAGTCTTTCTAGCACCCCAAGAAGTTCCAGATGCATTGGCTGGGTCCATATGTGATAAGGTTTGTGACTGAGGAAAGTGTTGTGCAGCTGGAGAAATTGAATGGAGAAATTGTAGAAGGACCGGTTAATGGTAGTCAACTGAAACTGTATAGGGACAACCGGAATTCCGCGCACTAGCCTGCACTGCACAAAATGTGTACCATAGTACTTGTATTATAGTGTATTAGAGAAAGAAAAAGATAGAAACATAAAAAGAGAAAAATAGAGAAGGAACAAAAGGAAAGAAGATGGATTTGTAAAGGTAATCAAACATTATTCAAAGAAGAAGGAAAAGATGAATAGGAAAATGTCATAGACAATAAAGAGGAAGGTGAACTGTGCAGAAAGGTGAAAGAGAGTACGCAGAAAGAAATCAAGGTTGGAGATCCACACAGATGAAAGTTGAAGGAATTAAATATCAAACATGAAGGGATGAGTATTAAAGAGCGATCATAATGCCGAAATAGTGTAGATGCATAGTCATAAATGGAAAGCAGCGAGGAGATCGTGACAAACTAACAAGATCTAAACCATGATCTATAGAATAATCCAAATTCATTGTAGAGTATGGAAAGAATTGAATGCGATTATATTTTGATTGGAAAATAGGTTTGGGCGCGAAGAAGAAGATAACAGTTGGAAGCGGGTGATAAAAGTAGTTGAAGGGTCGACGAAAAGAAGTTATTGTCATTTGAGATTTCAAGAGAGCAGCGAGAGCAGAGATCTGAGAAAACATAAACATAGCCAAAGGAGTTAGTTTCCAAGGGATGTGTCTTGAAAAGAGTTATGGAACCACCTAGGAGGGAGTGGTATCAACGTCAGGAATGAATAAATAGTGTACCAAGCTACCGGTAGCACCAGTACAGGAGGAGACCCTAGGATCATCCGTGTCAGAGCCGAGTCTGACCAATTTTACAAAGGATTACATACCACCCATAAATATGATATCAAAGCTGGCCAATTTTCCAAAGGATTACATACCACCCATAAAGATGACATCAAAGACGGTCAAGTTACAAAAGGAAGCAAAGTATGAGCTTGTGGAACAAGAAATTACACGAGGTGTAGTAGTTGAAGAAGATATGTTAGGCGTAGTACAAAACTTGAAGTTTGCAGATGACAACCTACCAGATGAGAATAAGTTCCTAGAGTTAGCACTGAGGAAATACCAAAAGACATTCATTTTCCTAGAGACATCATTTATTATGGTTGATCCAAAGCATTGGGTAGTAGGGTTGGAAAAATCGAGGATTATGAACTTATTAGATATGATGAACTTTGGTAGGGGTGCTAAGATCAACACTTGCATCAAGATGTTGTTAAGATGCATTCATGGAGGGTTTCTATTGATGAATAGGCCAGTGTTGATTGACATAGAGTTTATTGCATGGATAATAGAGTTGCCAACGACAGGGGAGGACCCATTACCACTATTTACAGATAAGTTGAACAAGAAAGCTTTGTCATAGAGGATGAAAGAGAAGTTTGATACACATGGAGTAACACATGACTTAGATATAGAAAGTATCAATGATAACTGCATAAGATTTGCGATGCAAGTGTTGGCTTGCTAATTTCTAAGGAAGTGTCACGTGGATCAAGTGTCGACAGGTGCGATAGTAGTGACAAAGAAGTGCGTAGGTGTACATATGAACTGAGCGACATTCTTAGTCAACCAATTCTTGATAGATTACAAGGAATCTTAAGACAATGGATGTTAATATTGATATAATTAGTGGCTTGGAAGGAGCCTCAAGACACACATTTTCTGTCAGCAACGAAAAAACCTTGTTTGGAAGATAGATATGCTAACTTGTGGCATACCGCACACAAGGACAAACAGTTGGATAACAACATTGATTTCTACATGTATAAGGGGGTAATTCGTCAATGCATTCAAAATACACTGCTCATATTAACGTAGGTGGTTGAAGCATAGAAGGAATTTGCGTTCTTGAAGGAAGGATGGCATCATATGTACATCCAAGTGAAGAAGGACCCAACTTAGCAATGGTTGATCATGAGATACATGGTGACTAAGGAAGAAATGAGACATATCATGGAAGATTGGGACAATGAATGGAATATCCCACTAATAGAAACATAAAATCTAGAGATACAATACCTATAAGTAGAATAAATAGGAGACGATGAAGAAGAAGGACATGGAAAACAAGAAAATGGCACAAGAGATACACATAAGACTATACCGTGCCCGAGAGAGAAGAGAAAATACATAGACAAGGGGAAAATAGTCAAGCATCGCAAGAAGAAAAAAGATGTAAAGGAAGTAGCCATTCAAGCATTAACAAACGATAACTTAGAAAATATTGTAGATCAAGTTAAGGAAGTTACTAATGAGGCTTTTGAGCGAAGGACGCAAAATCAAGAAGAAATGCAAGCACAAATTGTTGCACTGCAATATATTTTGGAGACAATTAGGATCGCCCCAGTTAGAAGAGGTGAACAAGAGCAGATGGAGAGTATAGTGAATATGATAGAGGCATAATCGATGACATCCCACCCATCTACAACATCAGGAGAGTGTCAGGTGATGAAGATAGCAACATGAGCTATAGAGTTCCATATTACAGAGTTGCAGGAGCATGCAAAGGAACTTAGTCATATTGACTTAGTGTTGTATGAGTTGCCCGTAGAAGTATTATATAGTTTTTAGACGAGAATCATGTAGGAAATTTAATTGCGCGCAGTGTCAACGTCAATGGAGTTGACTAAGGTAGTTGCATACAAGGTTGTGCTACATGAAGAATGTGATAAACTTATGCATGAGAGGGATGATGCCATGTAAAGGACATAAATATTGAAACAAGCAGTATAGGGGGTCTATAGTAACATTCCAGAAGTGTTTATGTAGGTAGATTCCCCTTTAAAAGAACAAGTCACGAAGATAGGTGAATCCATTCAGGTATTCCACACAAACACTAATGATTTGGAAGTACACCAAACAACGAGTACGCCACTAGAAGAAAGAGAGAAGAGAGAAAATACAACTGCGATGACAATTGAAAGCATCAAGAGTGTGGATGAGGAGTGTGCAAATATTTATGAAGAAATCACAAAAGTATGGACTCTGCTACTGGAGAACGAAGAATTGAAAGCCTTAGATCATAAGCTAAATAATAAGCAAGAGAGGGCCCAACAGATTACATACACATTGAATACTCTACAAACAAAGGAAAATATGGCTACCTTAGTAGAGAACATGCATGTAAACCAGGGGATAAATCAAATCAGGGCGAAGTAGCAGATGCTGGCGCAAAAGTTAGAGCCACTACAAGAAGAAGAGTTCAAAGTAATAGAGGAAATTGTAGGAGTCCAAGGTAAGGTGAACCAAGTAGTGCAAGAGAGAAAACATAAGCTACAAAATCCTATCACCACATAGGATGTAGAAGAGATATCGACACATGAAGTAGATGCAAGGGAAAATATTACAACTGCCATGGATATTTTTGAGAAGTTCACAACGACACTAAAGGTAGTGAAGCAACAAGACTGAGTTGATTGGGATGAGCCACAGGTGAGTGTTGGGGAACTATTGGAGTAGGACATTTTGGGTATGTTTTGGGAATCGTGTAGGAGCAAACTATGCGACAATTCGACAAAGGAGCAGTGCACGCGAAAGAAAGAAAGCCAGTTAAGCACATTTTTAGGGGCCAGTGTGTACATAAAGCAGAAGTTAGTTAGAAGTAGTTGGACATTTTCTCCACATTGTAATGGGATAAGACCTAATGTAAACTATAAATATGTAAGGGTTAGGATGAGTAGGGAGAGTGTTATTTTGGGGTTCGGTACAGAGTGAATGTTAGTCTTTTATTGAGTTATTGATATGTTTGAGGCTTGTATTGGGTAAATAGTTTGAACTGCAACATAGAAACACATGGGTAGATTTGGGTTTTAACTGAAGATTATTGTATGAGCATAGTGCACAGTGTTGTAACAAAGACTATGAATGCATAATATAATAAGCTGACCATTGTGGATGTTGGATTACTGAGAGGGGGGTGAATCAATAATAGAGCAATTTAATCCTTTTTAACCATATAATGCAAGGTTATATCAATGTAGCATTATCATCCAATAATTGCAGAGTAAATAAACAATGAACACATGAGAAATCATACACATACACAGTACATCAGTGTTTTTACGTGGAAACTAAAAGTGGGATAAAACCAAAAAACGATTTTTCTTATATGTCTTTAAGAATTACATTCATTGGAAGCACCAAATTCCTTTATTTTCCAGCTGCAACTGAAAGAAGGCTCCAACCCCCTAGTTTCTCAAGCTACAACCCGAGGCAAGATACAACTTCCCAATTCTCTGCCTACAACCAAAACGAGGCTACAACCCCCTAGGTTTTTCGGATACAACCAGAAAGTGGCTACAACCACCTGTCCTTGCCCCGTCCAACTGCCCTGACGTAGAAGTAGAATGATGGAACCATTGTCACACTATCCCTGTGAGATATACTATTGTAAACCTATACCGATCAACCTGTAATAAACCTATAACAACCTATACCAATAACCTGTGACAACATGTACCATACATCAACATGTAACTCAAAATGTACCATACAAAAATGCATCAACCATGCACCAAAACTGTACAAATAACCTGTCACAATAACCTATCCAAACAACCTGTAATCAATCTGTACCATAAACAAGTGCATCAACCGTGCACTAACCTGTACCTCAAACTGTACCATGAACGAGTGCATCAACCATGCACCAAATATGTAACAATCATGCATCAAATACACATTAACTATGTCTCATCAATATGTACCAACATCATCAACTATACACCTCATGTATGTGCCAACTCATCGACTACTTGTCTCAACCATGTACCCAACATGTACCTCAACCAAAAACCCTCATCAATTTCATCATTCAAATATGATTTGTAACTTTTTAATAGACCTGGTGTATATGATCACATACCTGCAAACCTTAACTTTAACAACAAGAGACTAGCATTTTCATCAAACTTTGCTTTAGTCTCACATGACTAATTTTGGATTAGTCAAAAACCCTAACTTGAAATAATAATAACTATGTACCTATAATGAATAAAGATCTGAAAATGGTACACAATTTTCTTCAGTGTCTTTTATGCAATTCCTCCAGATTTCACTACTTGGAATCTCTCAGAAAATGAGTTATAGCAAAAATGGCATACCTTGTTGAATTCTGGCTTATTCTAGAGAGTGAACTTGTAGAGCATTCCCCGCATATAATATTTGTTGTATGGATCTGAAAATTGTAAATAGAATACTACAGACTGTACTCTAACCAATGCATTTGGTCTTACCGAATTTCGATCTTTTATGAAGAAGTTATGTCGTTTTTATCCGAAACATCCGTTTTAGACTAGTTTCAGGACTAGGCACACACCCTATTTTCCACGGCGTGTAACTCCAAAAATACAATGACCCACAAGCTAAAATTTGTATCACAACTACTTGGATATGTTTTCTTCAATGACCTCCCAATTTCATGGTTTGAATCATTCTAGAAAAAACGTTATTGCGAAAATGGTGAGATGACCTGTAAATAACATACCTTACAAAGCATCATCAAAAGAATTTATCCTCCCTTGAATTTTGGCCTTCTTTACTTCACCTTCCCTCTGAAATTCAGCTTAGATATCCTTTGGTTACCTAAGTCACCAATATATATTCAACATGCTCAAGTGTGATTAAAATGATAGAGCCTTGCCTCTTATTTATACTTTCATGTAGCTTCCTCAAGGGGTTACCTTTTAACCATCTTAACCCACTTTCCTTATTTTAGGGTTAACCCACATCTAACCACTTGCCCACTTAATAATTTCTCCATTAACTTTATTATTTAAATAATTTCCTTTGTATGCACTTTGACTTATAATACACTCATCACTTCACTTTATTATTTACCTTCTAAAATCTCTGAAACCACTTTGACTACTTTGACCTTTTGGGGCTTCTAGATGACTCATGAGGGTTTTCCAACTTCACATGGCCATAAATCTCTAACCGTGAGGAGTTATATGACGTTCCACATACCACTAGAAATTGCATGACACGTAATATCTATCTAGAATATTCTTACCTACAAATATATCAAAACCCATACCATTATCCATCAAACAAACTTGGGTCCCTTAACCAAATCTTTCTCCAACTTCACATGGACATAACTCTCTAACCTTGAGGAGTTATGCAATGTTCCACATACCATTCAAAATGGAATGACATGTAATATACATCTGGAATAGTCTTACCTACAAATATATCAAAACTCATACCATTGGCCATCAAACAAACTTGGGTCCATTACCCAAACCTTTCTGCTACCAGACTTTCTTCAAGGGTTGACATCAATGAAAACCAAACCAAATAATGAACAATATCCCCCTTTGGTATTGATCTCAACACTCTGATGCAATACTGAATTCATATCACTCATGCTCCCCCTGTGACCATCGCTCCCCTTGGAACCATGCCTCTGTGCTCTTTCTCTAAGCCTACATCTAATAAATCTCTCCCCCTTTGTCATCAATGATAAAGGTATCTTTTCATCTGGGGCTGCTCCCCCTAATTGAAATGTCCGTGGGGATACTCCCCTTAACTGAGCTCTTCCTGGAATTTGATCCCCCAACCTGAACTGTCCTCTTTATGGTGCTTCCTTGTGTAAACATAAGACATATAAGATAAGCATTCAAAAACATTCATTTTGGAGTAGAAATTACTCCGAGTCTTTGGCGAAAATACTCAAAGGATTCCCTTGATAGCGGTTTTGTAAAGATGTTTGCCACTTGTTCTTTTGTGCCTACATATTCAACTCTGATGTTCTTCTCTGCAACTTGTTCCTGTAGAAAGTGATACTTTATTGGAATGTCCTTTGTCTTGGAGTGCATCACCGGTTTCTTTGAGATACTGATGGCGCTTGCATTATCACAATATATTGGAATGGGCTCATCATACTCAACCTGTATATATGTCAAAGTTTGTTTCATCCATAGAAACTGAGTACAACATCCTGCTGCTGCAATATACTCTTCTTCAACTGTAGATAAAGATATTGATGATTGTTTTTTTCTTAGCCAAGATACTAAACAATCACCCAAGTAAAACACCGTTCCACTGGTGCTTCGTCGGTCATCAATGAAACCTGCCCAATCTGTATCTGTGGAGGAAATAAGTGATAGATCCTTTCCTTTTGGATATCATAATCCAAACTCTTTTGTTCCTTTGAGATATCTGGAAATCCTCTTCACTGCTAATACATGTGATTCCTTTGGTGCTGCTTGAAATCGTGCCACCTGTCTAACTGCATGAATTACATCTAGTCTGAATGCTATCACATATAGTAATATACCAATCATTGACCTGTATTGCCTCTGGTCTGTAGACTTTGAATCATCATATTTTCGCAACTTGAAACTAGTTTGCATAGGAGTGATAACTGGTTTGAAATCCTCCATTCCAAACCTCTTTAGCATTTTTTTGATATTCTTAGTTTGAGAAATAAAAATTCTTTTGTTTCTTTGATGTATTTGAAGACATATAAAGAAGGATAGTTCTCCGAGTAATGACATTTTGAATTCATTCTGCATATCCTTTGAAAATTTCTTGATGTAGAGGTTGCTATCTGCACTTGTTTTTCTTGAACCCTTCTTCATCTTTTGCTTCTTCTTCGTAAAGCTGTTCCATTGACTCATTTTCTTCTTCTTTTAATTCTCGTCCAATTGTTTCATCAATTGTTACATTGATGCTTTCCACAACTTTTTTCAACCTCCGATTGTAACACTTGTATGCTTTCCTTGTACTTGAGTAACCAACAAGTACTCATTTGTCCACACGAGAGTCAAACTTTCCCATTCTGCCATCTTCTCTTTTGATGTAGCATTTGCTTCCAAATACTCTGAAGTGCTTCACATTTGCTGGTATTCCTTTCCATAGATCATAGACAAATTTGTCTTTGTTGTTTTTGAGTATTACTCTGTTTTGAATATGAATTGTTGTATGAACTGCACGTGTCTAGAAATATCTATCAATTTGGAATCCATTAGCATTGTTTGAACCATTTCCTGTGTAATTTTCATTCATTATAATAATGTTCCTTTGTCTCTGAACCACTCTCTGGACCAATCTATGAATCCATTCTCTCATCCACTATCATATATCTGTCCAAACCTGCTAAGTGTTCTTACAAATACATCTCTGTCCATACTGTCCAAGAATCTACTGTACAACTGTCCATAATGCTGACCCATTTATCACTATACTATCATGAAGTCTTTACTACTACAACTGATTGTACTTCAGCTAACTGGCTGCTCTGGATCTGCCTACTCAAACTTTGCAAGCTGCTTGAAGGATGGTTCTTTGGTTTGTCAGATCTACCGCATAGACTCCCCTTGTCTAATATTCATATTACCTAGGAGTCTCTAAGCTGGATGGCTCAGAACAATTCCTACTCTGATGTGTATTCATCATCATCTTCATTGGTAGATTCATCATTTCTCCAAGCTCTGACTACAATGCCTGAAAGTACAGTCACTTGAACATGTTCCTTATTTAATTTCCATTCTTTTCTTTTAGTTATTTTCCAAACTTTTTTTTTGACATCTTTATTTTTCTCTGTAGAATTTTCTTCATCTTGTTTTATTTCCAATCTTGCGATCTCTTGGACCTGGTCTTTGTTCACCTGTTCTTCGTGTTTTCTTATTCATACTTTCTTATATCTGACATCGATGTTCTCTTTCATGGAAGTATCGATCATGCTTCTACAATCACTAGCTATGTGTCCATAATTATGACATTTGTAACATTCAATGTGACGTGGGGCCACATAGCCATTTCTTGTTTGAACATTTCTTATATAATCCCTCCAATCTACAACCTTATGTCCAAAATTAGTACAATAAAAACAATGACCATAAAAGAAATTTGCATACCTGGGAGTGAGTGATCTTCTTTGTGGTGTAGTCCTTTTGAATTTACGCCTTGACTGATCATGATCATGATTGAAGCTTCTTTGTGGCTTGAACATGGATGGTCTTCTTGAAGATGTATCTTCAATAATTTTCTTAGATTCTGGTTGACCATGATTCCTTCCTTTNCTTCAATAATTTTCTTAGATTCTGGTTGACCATGATTCCTTCCTTTGAGTACTTATGCATAACTCTTTCTATTTTCTTCATTCTTCTTTTCTAGAAACCTAGAGTGCTTCTCTTCATTCTCTATAACTAATGTGGATTTTTTTGTCTCTTCAACATTCTTGTTGGTCTTGACGATTTTACTTCTAAATGTGACAACTTCTTCTTCAAGATTCTCAACCTCTTTTTCTTTTTTCATTATCTGAGACTTCATGACTTCTTCTGTTCTTTTCGCTTCTTCAAGCTGAATTTTTAATGTGATTATTTCTTCTTTTCTTGATCAAACTCTGCCTCAAGCTAGTTTAAATCGTTATTTCTTCCCTTAAGATGATCTGTCAAGATCTTCTCTCTCATTTCCGCTTATTCCTTTTGTGCTGCTATGTTGGCTTCCAAATACTGCTTTTGATATTCAAGATTTTCTTCGATCTTTCTGGCTTCTTCTAGCTAAGTTCTTAAGTTCTCGATGACTTGTTGGGATTTTTAAAAAATGTGAACACTTTCCTTTTGTTTCATCAATTTTTTCTTGAGTGACTTGTTTTCTTCTCTTAGTTCATCTAAAGCACTAATAAATTCTGCTTCGTAATTGTCTTCCTTTTCAATTAGTTTTTTTGTCTCATTTCCTTCATTGCATTCTATTTCAAGATGTTCGCATTTTTCACAATTAAAGCAAAACAACATACCTCTAGTGATTATGTACTCTTCATCTTCTGAATCTATTTTACATGGTGAACGTAATTCTTCTTGATCCGTATCTGCATCTTCTTTGGAATTTTCTAAATCTGCGATGGGTGAAGAATATATGTCATGTAACTTATCCCAAAGTTCTTTGGCTGATGAACATTTACCAACCTTTTCTCTTACCGGATTAGGTAATCCTTCCTAGATGAAATCCATTGCTATTTTTTATTATTATTCTTCAATTCCTTCTTGGCTGCAATCTTTTCCCTTTTTGATCTATCATATCCTAAAACGACTGATAGCCAAATATAATACCCCTGTGCCTGTAAAAGCACTTTCGTCCTTCCACTCCACATATCATACTTTAAACCATTCTGACCATTGAACAATGATACTTCATTCTCAGAATAATCCATGATCTCCTTCCAGTGGTTAAATTGTTTCTTGAAGGAACCTGCTTTGATACCAATTGTTGGATTATTGAGAGAGGGGGTGAATCAATAATAGAGAAATTTAATCCTTTTTAACCATATAATGCAAGGTTATATCAATGTAGCATTAGCATCCAATAATTGCAGAGTAAATAAACAATAAACAAATGAGAAATCATACACATACACAGTACACCAGTGTTTTTACGTGGAAACCCAAGTGAGAGAAAACCACAAAATCCTTTTTCTTATATGTCTTTAAGAATTACATTCATTGGAAGCACCAACTTCCTTTTTTTTCCAGCTGCAACTGGAAGGAGGCTCTAACCCCCTAGTTTCTCAGGCTACAACTTGAGGGAAGCTCCAACTTCCCAATTATCTGGATTCAACCAGAAGGAGGCTACAAACCCCTATGTTCTCTGGCTACAACTGGAAGGTGGCTACAACTACCTGTCCTTGCCCTGTCCAACCGCCTTGAAGTAGAAGTATAATGATGGAACCACTGTCACACTATCAATGTGAGATATACTACTGTAAACTTGTACCAATCAACTTGTAATCAACCTATAACAACCTGTACCAATAACCTGTGTCAACATGTACCATACATCAACCTGTACCATAAATAAATGCATCAACCATGCACTAAACCTATACAAATAACCTATCAAAATTACTTGTCCAAACAACCTGTAATCAACCTGTACCATAAACAAGTGCATCAACCATGAACCAACCTATACCTCAAGCTATACCATCAACAAGTACATCAACCATGCAATAAATATGTACGAATCATGCATCAAATACACATAAACTATGACTCATCAAGATGTACCAACATCATCAACTATACACCTCATGTATGTGCCAACTCATCAACTACTTGTCTCTATTGATATTATGGTAGCTGCAGGAGGTATTTACCTCCACATGTAAACCTGACAAAGATAGAATACTCTAGGAAGCAAGAAGAAACCCTAATGAGTTGGCTAATAACCCTAGAAGACTTGTCGGCTCAAGAAGATAATTTATATTAGGTTATTAGCCTCCAAGAGGAGTCGGTCATAAATAATAATATATACTGAACAAATAGACACCTAGAATGAGAAGTCGGCCTAGGTAGTTAGCCAGAATTAGTATAAATATAGGAGGTCAGTCTTCATTCTGGCAGGAAGTCTCAGAATTGCAGTGCCCAGTCTTGTGCGCACTGCAGTACCCAGTCTTGTGCGTAGGTTTGATGAGATATTCCATTGCAGCTGCTGCAACTAGCAGATCACATTTGGTTTGGACGATCTCTTGGCTAGGGTTTGGACTATCTGATCAGCTCTTGTTGGTGCGCTATCCTTTGTTTGGCTATCTAGCCTAGGGTTTTCTTCCATAATGATTCTCTGTCAAGGTTAAGGTGCTCAGAGGGTGGCTTCGGCCTATGGTTGGGTGACAAGGGTATTGTCAATGGTAAAATGAGCACACATATTTCATATTCTATCAGTCTCAACCATGTACCCAACATGTACCTCAACCAAAATCCCTCATCAATTTCATCATCCAAATATGATTTGTAAATCTATAATAGACCTGGTGTATATGATCACATACCTGCAAACCTTCCTTAACTTTAAAAACAAGAGACTAACATTTTCATCAAACTTTACTTTAGTCTCACATGACTAATTTCGGATTAGTAAAAAACCCTAACTTGCAATAATCATAACTAAGTACCTGTAATGAATAAAGATCTGAAAATGGTAAACAATTTTCTTCAGTGTATTTTATACAATTCCTCCAGATTTCACTATTTGGAACCTCTCATAAAATGAGTTATAGAAAAAATGACATACTTTGTTGAATTCTGGCTTATTCTAGAGAGCGAACTTGTAGAGCATGCCCCACACAGAATATTTGTTGTATGGATGCTGAAAATTGTACATAAAATACTACAGACTGTACTCTAACCAATACATTTGGTCTTATTGAATTTGGATCTGTTATGAATAATTTATGACGTTTTTACCCGAAACACCTGTTTTAGACTAGTTTTAGGACTAGCCACAAACCCTATTTTCCATGGCGTGTAACTCCAAAAATACAATGACCCACAAGATGAAATTTGTATCACAGATACTTGGATATGTTTCTTCAATTGCCTCCCAATTTCACGGTCTAAATCATTCTAGAAAAAACGTTATCGTGAAAATGGTGAAATGACCTGTAAATAACATACCTTAGAAAACATCATCAAAAGAATTTATCCTCCCTTGAATTTCAGCCTTCTTTACTTCACCTTTCCTCTGGAATTCGGCTTAGATATCCTTTGGTTACCTCAGTCACCTGTAGATATTCAACATGATCAAGTGTGATTAAAATGAGAGAGTCTTGCCTCTTATTTATACTTTCATGTAGCTTCCTCAAGGGGTTATCTTTAAACCATCTTAACCCACTTTCCTTATTTTAGGGTTAACCCACTTCTAACCACTTGTCCACTTAGTAATTTATCCATTAAATTTATTATTTAAATAATTTATTTTGTATTCACTTTGAATTATAGTACACTCATCACTTCACTTT
>SNQJ01S0145524.1:32377-50551 GCA_010110895.2 Picea sitchensis | reverse complement strand
AGCCATAGATTCTGTAACATAGAATGTTTTCCTTTCGACTCATTTGCTCTATACCATTTTAGGACCAAGTCTCCTACTTCAAATTCTTCTCCTTAGCCTTATGCTTATCAAACCACCTTTTCACTATCTGCTGATGAGATATGAACTTTGATTTTGATTTCTCCCTTTCTTCTTCTAGCATGAGGAGGGTATCAATTCTTTCCTGTATGACTGATGAGGGTTGTCCTCTCGAATCTTGAGCAAGTTGAAGGGATGGAATATATAGCCCATTCAGGAGAATGGCTTCCTATCCGTATACCAGAAAGTATGGGGAATTCCCTATAGCTTCCTTGGGTGTAACTCTATCGGCCCATAAATCATTATGAAGTGAATTATGCCAGTTCCTCTAGTTCTCTGCAACTGTTTTCTTCAATATCCTCACTAGGTTCTTATTAGTTGATTCTGCCACTCCGTTCCCCTATGGATAGTAGTTTGAAGAGTATCTGATTATGATTCCTTTGTCTAGATAAAAATCTGTTAATAAGGTTGAAGAAAAGTAAGTTGCATTATCAAAAACCAGGATGGAAGGCACACCGAACCTTGTAATCAACTGTTGTTCTATGAATTGGATCACCACCTTATCGTTTACATGAGTCAGAGGGATGGCCTCTACCCATTTTGTGAAATAATATATGGCGGTTAGTATGTATCTATGCTGTTTTGAAGAACTCAGTGTAATTTCCCCTATGATATCTAACCCCCATTGCTCGAATGGCCCGGAAACGACCACCAGTTGGAGTGGGACAACTTCCCTCTTCTCCCTCCCCGCGCTTATTTGACAAGTCTTACAATTTCTAGCGTATGTGTAAGCGTCCCTGAACAGAGTAGGCCAATAATAGTTAGCTCTTAGTATTTTATGAGCAGTGGTGTTTCCTGCGAAATGTCCACCTATAGGACCATCATAGAGCTCCTTCAGAACTTTGTCTGCATTTTCACATTCGATACATCTTAAGAGTATCCCATCATAATTAACATGGAAGAGCACTGAATTTATGAGGCGATATTGTGTGTATTTTAACCCGAGGGCTCTCCTTTCCCTAGGGTTTAGGTTTTCTAGGAAAGTCCCATGATGTAGGAGATAATTCAGTTTCTCGTACGAGGACTCTTGCCCTAGAGAGACATATGAAGCTTCGCCACACCATAATGCCAATTAATTCTCCCATATGGAGTCTTCATTTACTTGGTCCTGGGATTTAGCTGCTAGTTTGCATAACCCTTGTCCCTTAACCAGTTTAGCAGGTTTTATATCTATATCAAATTCTTGGACTGCTGCCATCCAATTTCCTCTTCTTTTCCCCATCTCTTGTTGAGTCAATAGGGATTGGACTGTAGGGTGAGGTACGATGACTTTGGTATGATTCTTAAGGATGTAAGACTTGAAGTGTTTCACTGCCTTGTATACAACATATGCATTCTTGTCTATAACAGGGTAATTTAGTTCGGCCCCTTGGAGATTAGTGCTCATGAATGATACCGGGGCCTCGTTGCTGTCATCATCCTTTTGAGTCAATACTGCAACTAGCGATTGGTCGGAGGCAAAAGTATAGAGGAAGAAATCTTTGCTGAAATCGAGACTTCGTAATACTGGAGCTTGAGATATTGTAGTCTTAATATTGCTGAAATCCCTCTTTCGTTCATCATCCCACTTAAGTTCAACATCTTTACGAATCATTTTTTGTAAGGGTTTGATAGTTTCAACGAAATTGGGGGTAAATTTTCTTACAAAATTGATTTTCCCTAAGAACGATTGCATAGAATTTTTGTTGTGAGGTAGTGGAAGCTGAGATATAGCCTTAATCCTTTCCAGGTCTATGTGAATCCCTACTTGAGATATAATATGACCTAACAATTTACCTTCCTTGACACCAAAGATAGTTTTCTTAGAGTTTAAGGATATACCGTATTTCCTACATCTTTCGAAAATTTGGGTTAAGTGTTGAATGTGATCTTCTCTATTATTCGAATACACAGTCACGTCCAAATATACTACTACACACTTGTTGATTAGTCCTCGAAATGCTACGTCCATAGCCCTTTGGAAGGTCTCTCCTGCATTGATTAACCCAAATGGCATGCGTTTATAAGCGAAGGTTCCCCACTTGGTTCAGAAGGTAGTTTTGAAGCGGTCTTCTTCCGAAACTAGAACTTGGTTGTAACCTGAGAAACTGTCTAGCAAGGATAAAATCTCAGAGCCATACATGGTCTGCAAGAGTTGCTCCATTGGTGGGACTGGGTAGTTATTTTCCGACACTCTATTGAGGTTTATGAAATCTACGCATAGGCAGATCTCCCCAGACTTTTTCCTCATAGGAACCAAATTTTCTACCCATACAGAGTGTCTAACTTGGAAAATAATATTGGCATCTAGTTGTTTGTTTAACTCCTGACACATGAGAGGCTTCAGGGATGGGTGGTATTTCCAGAGCTTCTGTTGGAAAGGTTTTACTTCAGGGTTTAACGGGATAATGTGTTGAATGATATGAGTATCATAAGTTTTCAGATCTCGGTAGGACCATACAAAAAAATCTTGATACTACCTGAAAAGTTTGAGATAAGCCTTCCTTTCCTCTTAAGATATTGTCTTGCCGAGATTTATATTTTTGGGATTTTTCGGGGTTCCTAAATTTATAGTTTCGTGCATGGGACAAGAACTCCTCGTCTTCGCGTTCTTTGACCCTTTAAATATTTCCCTTAGGTCAAAAATGTTTTCTAAATTGGCTATTCCCTTCGGTATCATGTGAGACCTTGGTTTGTCCGTTGGTTGATCTGTCTAAGGATTGATTTTTGCTAATTGTTCCTGGAATACTTCATTGTCAATAGCCAAGTCTTTAAAATTATCTTGATTGGTCAAAAAGTTTATGATCTGTTCATCTCCTTCAAAGACCTTCCAATTAGAAATATTGTTGGGCACCGAAGGTTTGTAGAGTAGCTCCACAGTGAACTGGGAGGCTTCATAATCTTCTAGAGGTGATAGCCTTGAGGCAGCGGTGGCCAGAGAATCAGCGAGAATGTTTTTTGTTCTGGGGATCGCTGTAATGTTGAAGGCTTCAAAATGATCTATTATCTTGTGCACTTCCTATTGGTAATTCCTCAGGCGTGGAGAGTTGCAATGTATAATGTTCCTTACTTGTCTAACGATGATTTTAGAATTTCTGAAAACCTTCAATTCTTTAATGTTTAATTCCATGGATTTCTTTATCCCTTGTACTAGGGTTCATACTCAACGGTGTTGTTTGTGCATTTGAATTCTAGTCTACAGGACATGAAATGTCATTTACCCTTTGGATCAATGAGGATGCACCCTGCCCCTGACCCTTCTTGCGATTTAGATCCATCAAAGTATAAGGTCCAAACTTGTGGGCAAACCTATCAACTTCCCCTTTTTTGTCACTTTCCTCCTTTCCTCCTGTTTGCTCCGTGATTTCTAACGCAAGTTCTTGACAAAAGAGGGTTTCCTATGTCGCCGTCGACAATTTTTCTTGAAAATTCATTTCGGATTTTTGAGTAAGAGGGACATCAGATGATAGGGGGGAGAAATTCCTGAAATTAGAGTCACATGAATAATTTCCTAGCACGGGGAAATCTGCCGATGAGGGTTCATTAAGGGTTTCTAAGTCAGTGACAATATGTTTTAGATATCTTTCCCTATCGATCCTGATCATATTCGCGTGTCCCTTTAATGGAAACCAAAGGTGAGCCTAGTTTGTACTAAAGTATCCGTTTAACTTCTCAGACCAATCTCGACTTAATAACAATCCGTAAGCTTCTGGGATATCTACTACAATGATGTCAATTACTTGCACAAATTTAGGGTGTGTCGCTATTTTGAACATTACATCCTTGAGTTCTCCCATGACCTTCACCCAGGTTCTATCTAACTGTATCACACGTTTATCACTTTTGAGAGGGACTGCGTTTAATTTTTTGAAAATAGACAATGGCATAACATTGGAGGATGCTCCCGAGTCAACCAAACAATTATGGCGGTTTTTGTTGAAGACTTCAAACGTCAAAAGGAACGGTGGGACAAAAGGTTTTCCCTTCTTATCCTTAGAGCAGGTGTTCATAGTTGGTTTATTTTTTAGATCCGTGGGATTTAGAATTCCTCCTTGGTCAATGCTTTTTGTAGGATTTTCTATTGATTTCAATGCTTGTAACAGAAAGTCCTTTTTCTGAGGGATTCTACACATGTCCATGACCGATATATTTGCCTTCAACTTATTCAAATCTTCTACTATGTTGTAGTCTAGCTTGGGAGATTCTCGTGTATGGATGTTTATAGGGATTCTTTGAGGAGAAAAAGGTGCTTTCAGGTGACTGGGAGATGGTTTTCCTCCCGAAGTTTGGGTCGTAGTAAGGTCATTTGAGACAGGTTGACCCCTAGTTCGTGTTTGTGTAACTAATACTTCTACGGGTGGTTCTTGAACCTCAAATAGGTCATCAGAAGGAATAGGTAGGTCAGGGTCCCATATCAACATGGCTGTTTCTTCTGGTGGATCAACTTCTTCTTGATCGACAATATACATAACCGAGTCGCTTGATTGTTCGGTTAGGGAAACTTGGTCTAGAAACCGGTTGGCCATCAAATTCATGGCATACACCTATTGAGGTCAGTCTCTTTCAAAGTGTTTCTCTTGATGATAGGTACATAAGAAGTCAGATGCTACATTTCCCAGATCGATGTTTAAGTTGGCTAGGGGAGGTTCAATTGCTTTGAAAGGCGGACTTCTTTTAAAAAAGGTTTTATAGGGCCTCTGGCCTTGGTTTCCCTCCCCTACACTTTTCTTCATGTCTATGATTTTGTTTCACAACTTCTTGACCATGCGATGTAGGTCTTCTATGTATCCACTTCCATTTTCGGGACCTTGTTCTGTTTGTTTCCCTGGGGGTCTAGTCAACAAGAGTCCTCTCCTGGGAGGAGGTTGAACTTCTTTTTTAACTAATGAGACCTGGCCTTCTTTACATCCTTTCATTTGGAATTCTATCATTTTGGCTTCTTCAAAATTCTTAGCTAAAGTTGGTTTGGCATCCCTTTTCACAAACATGGAAATAGAAGCTGGGAGAGCATTAGCGTATACTTCAATTTGTAACTCCTGAGTAGGTTTCGCTTCAGGTTAGAATTTGTTTAATATAGTAGTAAATATTTGATTGAAGTCTTTAACCTTCTCCTTTGAAATCTTGGTGGTAGTGAACAACTCAACCATCAAATCTCTTGTAGTGCTTTCTTCTACAAATTTATCTAGAAAATCCTTTTGAAACTTCGTCCAACTAGTTATGGACCCTACATGTAAGTTAAAATACCACGTGGAGGCTGAGTTCTCGAAAGTGTAGGGGAGAAGCCTGCATACCATGTCTTCATGTTGAACATTCATCAGTCTGATAACTAGTATGGATTTTTTGATATGGTCTTCAGGAAATCCTGAGGTTTCAGGATCAAATTTAGGGAGTACCTTCTCTGGATGTCGGGGAAGGTTATTTACCCATCCAGGGATGGCCAAGACATATCTGGCCAACCAAGGTTGATTATTCTGAGGTGTGTTTCCCATTTATTCATTATGATAATTGTTATCTTCCCTATCTTCCGATCCCGAAACTGAGTGTTCAGAGTTGAACCCTTCCTCGTTGAAAAAGTTGTCGGGCTTGGAGTAGTTACCGACCGGTGTTTCAGGGATTAGATTGAGAGGATGTTCAAATTTAGTAAGGGATAAATCTATTAAGTCTTCTATTATGTGCACAAAAACCTGGTCGGGGGACTCGACCATTGGTCTGCTTATTTGTTTTCTTCGAGGAAGTAACAGAGCTAAGGGAAACATGTTGATCTATCGGGCGTAATCTCTTGTGAATCTTCTGAATTGGTTCAATTCATCGCGAGGAAGAGCGTAAGGTATCTCTGGGAATATATTTTCTTTCTCTGGCTGGGGTGAGTTACTCGTTTCAGGAGTACTCAATGTGTATGGGTTGTCTTGGGAACGACTAGCCATGCATGTGGGTTGTTTTGAATCTATAGGATGTGTGAAAGGTTTTGTAACAAATATTGTCAGCCATTCATTCTTTATGACCTCCTTCTAGCGCTAATTCTGTTGAGGGGTCCTAAATCCATTTAACTCAATAGTAGGAACCAAACCTGCCATCGAGACCCAATTAGACTCTGCATCGTTTAATGGTGGAATGGTTCTCCAGATCTTGTGATCCGACCAATTAATCGATGGGATTTACGTTTTCTTGTGAAAACTCCTCCTTCAGTTCAGACATTCTCTTTTTGTATTTTCTCTTATAGGTGGGACTGATACAAGATAACATCCGGTATAAACCAACTAGGTAACAAAGTGGGAAGGATTAACTATTGGAGAATGATGAGCTGGGATAACCCTTTCACTCTAGCATGCAGATAATGATTTTCGACCACAATCCTAGTAATAATACATTAACCTGTTGATATTCCAATTATTGACTGAGGTACGATTATTGGAATAAAACATACATGCGATAAACGATGGCAAGAAAAATAGTTTCCTTAACTCTAATCATCAATCACATACTAACACAACGATTTACTTTTCATCATTAAAGACAAGAACTATAAAAATATTGAATCAGATAACTTATCAAAAGATTCAGAAGTTCTTACTTGTTACAACATCCATTCATGAAATAAAAATTAGAAATAATTCTTCCTCAGATCCAATCGTACACGCTTTTGATGAAAAACACAAACTTGTCTCTGGTCCTAAACATGACTTCTCATTTAAGGCAGCTCCGAAATAGTTTTTTACAAATCCAAAAATGAGGGTCTTTGTACCAACCATTGACCCTTGCTAACATGTCGATCCTCTTATTTATAACATATTATTAACTAAAAATAACTACTATAAGTGCAGCCAAGTAAAACAAAAACTCACCACATGGTGCTTTCATCTCTTAGTCTCTCTAAGAGTCATCACATGATATCACTTGAGTGGATGACTCTTCTCATACTCCGACCATTTGTCGAAGAGATCCTTGCATGTGTTAGCATACATGAATCTATGTTGTTCCATTGGGGCCGATAGGATCTCTCTTATCTCTACTGCCCGTGCCAGATACTTGACTATTCTGGCACTTAACTGCTGCAACATGGCTTGAGCTTTGATCGGGTGTTCCATGAACTGCTGCACTTGTCCTGGCGCCATGTCCACCACCTTTTCTATCTCTGCAGCCCATGATGAGTCTTGTTCGACATGTGATTTGACTATGTCATGCAAGTCGAAAAAGTCAGTGGGTGTGCCAAATTCGAGGAGGCCGATGTCTCTCATTTCCTGATTGATCTTGGTCCAGATCTTTTCACACTTAACCCATTTCTCTTGGATTTCCCAATGAGGTTCTTGAGCCATTCTTACCCAATATTCGACCGATTTATTTATGCGGTCGATGCTGCTTTCCCTTAGCACCCGAATTCCGTGCTCTTCGGCATCTCGACCCTATTGAACCGCACTAATATAGTCGATCCTTTCCATGACTTGGTGTGATTTCTCTTACCACCTTTCCATATCCTTGCACGTCGCCAGCGCCATGAGGGTGTCTTAATTAAGCTCAACTATACTTTCAGTGAGTAGGTGCCGTTCATCTGTAAATTTACTCTAGGCCTCCTGGAATTCGCTTCTCAGGAACACCGCGACCTATGTGGTGTCAAGGTAATATTTCAGCAAGTGGCGTAGATGTTCCAATTCCTTTAGCACAGTGGCCAACTCCTCTTCATCCCCTTTCTCTCTGTCGAGGGTGGCATCTGTGATTTCCATCCCTGTGCCGATAAGTTCGGATGTCTTGGCATGCTCTGTGTTCATCAACTTTTCCTCCGTGGTGATGAGGATGGAGCTATCTAGAGTGATCCTCCTCTTCTTGGTGGCTCTCTTCACAATAGATTTCCTTTTCTAGTCATAGGAGATGGCATGTATATGAGAAAATGCATCCACGGGTTCCAGGATTTGCTGATCTCCCCAGGTAAGCATATTTCCTAGGCTTCCGACGGTGTATATCTGTTCAATAATGGGTTCTTGAAACTCTTCCATGTGTTCCAAAGGTCTGACCTCTGGTTGTTTCCTGTTGGGAGATTGAGTATCAGTTGAAACTGAAGGATCGAGGGTAGGCTCGGTACTCACTTGATAATCGACCGTTGAGATGCCGATTTCTTACTATGGAGCTTCTTCTTTTTGTTCACCCAACTCTGGCTCGTCCGTTGGACTATCCATCTGTGTATCCGGTACATCGATTAGCTCAGTGTCTAAGACACTTTCGACCTCCTGGTCATTGTGTGGAAGGCCCCAAATTTGAGCATCGGGAGTTGGGGAAGATGCATTCTCGAGATCCTTTTCCTCTATGATCTGCACAAGAGTCACTAGGGACACCTCCGAACTTTCCTCATCATCATAGATGTTTATCAATTTGCGGAGGGGGTTTGGTGCACTTTCTCTCCCTGATGTTCTTACTATCTCCGATTGAGATGAAACTTCCCCCGATGATTCAGTCTGTGGTGTTGTATCTTCAGGGTTATCTAACCTGGCGATTTCATCAATTTCTATTAGCTCAAGGACACTTGGACCTACCCGAATTTCATCTGGATTGTCGACAGGGGCCCTTGTCATTCCTATGAGGTCCAGGTCATCATGTAGCCGATCAATTACTCATTGATCTTGTTCTATCATGAGAAATCCCCTTGTCTGTGCATCTTATATCATAGGAAATCCCCTATCCTGCATTGGAGCCACCAAGGGAACTTCTATTGCCTCTGCCGCTTTGATTTATTCCCTCGCTCTGAGGGCCTCTTGAGCCAACTGCTCTATTGACATCGCTTGTTCATCCATGCTCATGGCCTTGAACCTAGTCATTTTGGGGTCATTCATCCTTTCTACCACCTTGTCCCAGTCCTGGGCATTTTCTGTGAGGACTTCATATTCGAATTTGTCATGGGCGTATGACCAGTAGGATGACACTTGTGAAGCATGTTGAAAGACCAGGCCCTTTAGATTATGCTTGCGGAATCGACCTGTATGGAATCTAAACTTGAGTTGGCTCAACCCTACTTGTTTGGCTTGAATGATGTCTTTTACCAAGTAGAAACCTACATGGAAACCATAGGGTATGAACACCTGCTTCTTGTCCTTGACCATAGTGGTGTTGTATCCTTGCAAGATGGTTTGATATCATATTTATCCTACTACAAGCCGGTCCGGGACATGTACTGGTTGGATATGTGGTGCTCCAGTGGCCCTGAACACCCTGATGTAGGTGTCGCGCTCGTCCAAGTACCAGTGGCCTACCTTGGATATCATCTTCTTGACTGCAACCGATAATCTCTGGAATTCCTTCTTAAAAAGAATAAAATATATTTGCGCAATGAGTTCATCACAGATGAGGGAGTAAGACTTATTATACCTGTTTTCCCATAGCACGCTGAAATAGACATGGACCGGGAGCTTTCCGACATGCCAGCTCAGATTCATGCCGGCGAAGATGTTTCTGGCACACATGACGTCGTGCAAATATGAAGCCATGTAGAAAGCTGGCGTCTCTCCTTCCTTCGATGTCTGAGCCTGTTGTATGAAAATGCTTAGTTGTTTAGAAATTAACGCTCCCCAGTTGAAACCGCTCCCAGAGATCGCCACTAAAAATATGGACCAATCCTTCACACCATATAATCGACAGATGAGAGCCATCAAATATATGGATGACTCCCTTAAATTGGTTGTTCCATACCTGCCAGTGCTCCGGTTGGTGTACTTCTTGTCTTCCCTCCACCATGAGGCCATCACCCGACTGGTGTCGTGGCGCTCGTAGAAATTCATGACAAAGTCTATGTTTAGTCACACCTCAGGATCTCTAATCTTGTAGTATTTCTGAACTTCCACCGGCAAGAACACTCCGACACACCCACCATTTTCATCGTTGATTAAACATTTCTGTGTTTTTGTGTGGTCGATGAGACACTTCAAGACTTCAATACAGGGAAAAACACAGGTTCTTCTTGCCACCATATGTAGGTACGACCGTCAGATGTTGGGGAACACCTCGTTGTCGAGTGCTCTTACATTTGGATGTTTGTGTGGGACATATTCCGGGTATTCCTCCTGACTGATCTTGTTAAAGAGTTCTCCCCAGTGTGGAAGTTCCATCTTAGATCTTCTGCTTGCCTTTGTATCTCCAAAGGCCGGAGGTTGGGTGAAAACCTTCTTTGTCGCTGTCTTAATGACAGGCTCCGTCCTCAGAGTGTATTCTAATTGTTTTGCGGCCCCTGGAGAGGAACCATCATCTACCTCTGGTTATTTTAGCTTCGGTGCCCTCAACGATTGTTTGGTGGTTGTATTTCTTGGTGGAATTGTTCCTGCAACTAAAATAAACCTTCAGAGACTGTGTAAAGAACAAAACCGGATAGGAAACATATAATTTGTAGCCATGTAAAATTTACAGACTTGGATACATACCTGTGAAGCTTGCTAAAACCTGGTTTTTATGATACTCACAAGATCTCTGCAGCCTTCTAATTACTCGTCTTGCTTCTTTCGATGCTCTTAATTTCCTTGCGCGCATAATGATTTCGCTTACAATGGCTCAAGAGAATTTAAACAGGGAATAACTTACCGTGTCGCATTAGCCATTCAATTCGGGTGATGAGTGAAATTTTAACAAATCTGCCACCGAATCTCTACAACTTAAATTCATCGCGGGTTGACGATGGAGGCACGGGGGTGATGTGGTCTATCGGTTTTTTAAACGACTGTTTTGATTGGCGCACAAGGTAGCAACTAATGCAAGATTTTTTGTTAATTATCCATTTAAATGCTCAAAATATGATCGTATGTAATGCTAAAATGTCCCATCATGTCGCTCTCTCAGTGGGTGGATCGGGGATCGAGGATGTGCTATGAATGTTTTCGTTGATGTCATTCTGTAAAAAAAAAGTTCCGACGTCGATCAATCTCACCGTACTCAGAGGTGTTACTCAGACTTAGGGAACCAATAATGAGTCGGCATAAAACTAGACCGTACGATTCTCCAATCTGGCAAAGACATGTGGCGTTGAAGATCGGTGACCTAATTCATGTGTATTAATTGGAGTTAGGACTTTCCTTAAGTTATTTGTTCTAAAACAAACCTTAGCTTGCCGATGCCGAAAAAAGTATCCAGGGTCGGTGATCGACGATAAACCTATCAAGTGATTTTTCTTCGAATTAGCTTCATCGAAAAAGTCCCGATGCCGAAAACACATCGGGGATCGACGATCGAGAATATCTTTTGGCGCAGTCAGAATGTTTGTTGCGATCCTTTTAGGCTTTCCCAATTTTGATAAGCCGAAGGGGAATCAACTATCTGTGCTATCCTTATGCAAGATTTGTCACAAAAAAAAACTTTCTTTTGCCAATACTAATGGAGATCGACGTTCCGTGACTGAATTTTCCTGAGTGGTTCATTTCCTGCTTTGAATTCCTTCCGATGCTGAATCTGAGCACGTTGGGTGAAGTGTTTCGACTGTCGATTATTTATTCAAGTTTTAAGGCCTTTTAAGTCATGGGGTTTTATAAGTTCAAAACAAACCTGAATAGATGATGAGAGTCATGAGAATAAGCAAAGACAAAACATTTCTCGAAATGAAGTTGAATCAGACAGTGCAAAAGATCAAGTGGTACCCAAAAAATAAAATTGACAGAGGCTTTTTTAGGGTGTGTTGAGTGCTCAACATGTTCCAAGTATTTACCACTTCATGTTTGGAAGAATAAATCCTTACAAGCTGTTTACAAAAGATAATGCAAAAACAAAACATAATTAACTACAATGTAGAACTCGCTCCTCACTGAACGCAAAGTCATCCTGGGTTTGTTGAGAACCTGATAAGATTCTTGATTCTTCTTCTTTCTCTATATGCTCTTTATTTGATCTCCTACCTCTCGTTAATAGAGGAGAAGGGCACACATATTTTTTTAGAACTCCTACAAAGGAAGGATATTTAGATTCATTCTTTTCACCCTCCCTTTCTTCATTAGCCTCCTCCCCATCATAAGCATGGGGAGTGTTCAAGAGATAGATTGGAATCCCATGCTGTGGCCTCTAGTTTTGGTTATGAATACTTTACCTGTGAGGTTGCACAAACCCCAGTTGAGGTCTCATCCCAAAAACTCAAAGTTGTATTCATTGATTTCTTTTGTTCTTTTGTTGTGGGATCTGATTTGTGCTATGAGCTATTATTCCGAGCATCTTTCTCAACCGGTTCCTCTATCTCCTCCTCCTGAGATTCCATTCGATAGATTAGATGGGTGTGGTTGTGACCTATTACGTGGTTGATTCCCCATGAACCGTTGTTTCTTATGCCTTCTTGAAGATTGTTGGAAGTCTTGCTTGAATTTGTTCTGAGAAGTCTGCTTAGATGATGGATGGGCTTCTTGAGATTTTGGTCAACTTTTAGTGACGTGCCCATATTTATGGAAATATTTACATTTCAAAGGAACCTACTCATAATCAAGGGCTTGAAGTTGACTCCATACCTCCAAATTGAGTTAAATTGCCTCCAACAATCCCTTTTCAAAGTTCATTTCCACACATATTCTAGCACATGTGAAAATATTACCCTTTAGCTAGGTATGAGTTATATAACGACCCACCTTGTCTCCAATGAATTTAAAAGAATCAACTCCCCAAAATGAGGGGAAGGTGTGATAGTCTGATCCAAATAGGAGCAGTGGAAATTTCCATGTCAAGATTAATGTCTAGAGTCATGTGGGAAATGGACATTCCCTTCCTACCCATGAATTAGGGAGCTGATATGTAGATCAAGTCCCTATATTTTGTATTTCCAAATAAAAACACATAAAAACCATTCCCACAATAGCTCACATAAACATGATTTGGAACAACCCAATTCTTAGAGATCCACTCCTAAATAGATCTAGGATTGGGCCAAAGGCCCGTGAACTTACCTACTCGCATTTTCTCCTTCAAAATAATGGCGTCTCTTTTTTCCAGTGAAAACCCATATTCAGATTGAGAATTGATTATGATGTTTTCACAATTTGGATCTTCTTGCAACATTTCTCACCATATCCTTGGGAAGCTTTGACCAAAGTAGCAAAAGCTTCCTCGTCAAAGATAACAATATTGCTCATGGATCCCATGCTTGGTTAATAGATAAAAGGTTTGGATATGTGAATCACATAACAACTTCATGGACACAAAGCATGCATCAGCTCGAGCGACAGCTAGATCATCTCACCCCTGACTGATACAAAAAGAGACTTTCTCTAGCACGCGTTCAAAGCACTGGATGATTTGAGTGGCAACATCTGCAACTTTTGTTTCAATTACCGACTAGGGTAAATCCTAACCGCAAACCTTCTACTTCGACTCCATTCTCAAATTGAAAAATTGAGTACTTATTTCACATTTGTTATCCATAGTTTTCTCTTTCATTTCCTAAAATTTTGCAATTGTAGTAAATTGTTATTAATTTTTTAAATATTTTATGCCTCTCTTTAATATGTTGTTTTTTTGTTTCATATTTTTTCAATTTTTTTTGTAAGTAAGACATTCTATTCAATATTAACAGTATGTACATAAATGCCTTCTACCAAACCATACCCAAAAAGATAACCACGTTGAAAAACAAGCCAAAAGAAATAGAACAGAGGGCATAAAAACAAGCCAAAAGAAATAGAACAGAGGGCATGCCCATGAAGGGAAACCATACCAAGTTTTAGAGATAATCATAATATCATAATAGTTTTGGAGAAGAAAAGATTAACAATTTGTATACCCGACTACCTTGATAAGAAAAACAGAGAAATCTAAATGTCCGAGCTTGAGCATCCTCAGACAAGACCTGACCATGAAATTATAAATTCCAATTAACCATTAATTACCATCCCATTGATTGCATGGTGGACATTTGGCACCCCATCCTGGGAGTTGAGATATATGCAAGCTAAATATTGACAAGCTTGCCTTAGAGAGGGAGAACATAGATCATCCCAGTCACAATTTAGAGGCAGGTATGGCTTGGCGAAACTTTCATTGTCTAGAATATATGTAATTTTATCGGCCTCTCAAAGAACATAGGAGGGAAATGAGGATAAAAATGTATAATGTAGAGATGGCAAACTAAATGAGAGATTCAAGTGGCCAATTGCTATAGAATTTGGATGGAGAGGAGCCATTCTGGAATTTGACAAGCATATGAATGATGAGTTTTGAGTCCCCTTTTGCAATGAGCTTAGAAAAATGAAGGGAATGGATGATACAAAGTACTTGGATTAGATCCCAAATATTTGCTGCATTGTTTGAGGAGGAACCAATGTGAGCATAATAAATTTAGAGAATTTTACCCTCAAAATTCCAAAGACCTTGCCATAACTAGTTGGTCTTGGGTTACCTTTCGAAGCACCATCAAAATTGTAGCTTGAAAAATTTTTATGAGGGGAACCAGAGGAGGAGAAATTTGAGAGAGAAGAAGGTTGTTCCTGAAGAAGAAGAAACGGGGAGGGGAGCCAAAGGGAGAGAAAAAACAATTCATTATCGCTTCATTTTATGTTTCTAGTGTTCCAATTTTCCTAAAGGATTGTCTCCAGACTATTCATTTTGATTTTACTACAAACAAGATCTGGTTGTGAGGATTCATTTTTTAGATGTACCGATTGCTTTATTTCCTTGGTTCCCATAACAATAAGCCAGGGCCTATCCTCCAAATGTAGCTTAGAATTGGGTTCTGGGAGCTGCTATAACACCATAAAGAAATGGTCATTGGAACAAAATCTTGGATGTGATTTGATTTCCGAAAAGAAAGGGCCCCTTGATCACATAGGGAGCTAATGAAGGGGAAATAATTGAGGAGATGTTCAAGAGACTTAACATCCTGAAGGCACATGACACACAAAGGCAACCCAACAAAACCTTTTCGAAGAAGTTGATCCCAAGTGAGAATTTTCCAGCGAGCAACTAGATGAAGAAAGGTAGCCACTTTGGGACAAATATTCCAGTTCCAAAATTTGTCCCATATGTCCTCTCAAGGAACATGTGATTGATTCAAAACTGGGGAATATGCTTCTTGCAAATTGAAGCAGCTAGTCGGACGACGTTCCCATCTCAACTTATCTTGGAGAGAAGAGAAAGTGATTTAACTGTTGTAAAGATCAAAGACAAAGGATGCCAATATGGGGAAATTTTGGAGAGCGATATGATCAAGATTAAGATTCCAATAATTCCAATCGAAAGTGTTGATGTCAGGATGCCAATAGTTATAAACCTTTTCACCACAAACAACTTTGAGAGGAGCCATGGGGAAAGCCAAATTTGGGCTAGATTGAAGAGATGGGAGTTGCTACCAAGAATCCTCCTAGAAGAGGGAAAAATGACCATCTCTAATTTCCCAAAAGCCGTGTACTTGAAGCCCTAGGACCCTTTTCTTCTTAGGAAGACATATAGTTTTCCAAGAAACTAAGGCCCATTTTATAGTATATTTAACACCTTTCTAAAAGAAATTCCTGTGAATGGATTTGATTTCTTTCGAGATACGCTTAGGGGAAACAAGAGAAGAGAAGAGGTAAATGGGGATAGACTGAAGGAAATATTTGAGCATAACAAGAGGACTCACAGTGTTGAGGGGGAGAAAGGTCCAATTGGAAACATTTTTTCCAAGGCATAGCTTAGGCTAGAAGGGGAACTCCAAGATATATGGATGGAAGGGATCTCCTAGTAAACCCAAGAATGCAAGAAACATGGAATTGGACTGAAAGAGGGGTGTTGAAAAAGAAAATATGAGATTTAATCTGATTAATCAAGGTTTCCAAAGCATCCATAAAGTCAATGAATTTATTGAAGGCTCTCACTTCTTTTGCAGAAGGACCTCCCATTAACATGGTATCATCCACAAATTGGTTATGAGAGAGGGAGGAATACGAGTTATGAAGATTCAATCCTTGTATATTTTGGGATTGAATAACATCTATAAGACTACGTCCCATCCCCTCTGACATAGGAACACAGAGGAAGGGTGATAGGGGACCACCTTGTCAAATTCCTTTGGAAGGAAAAAAAGGAGCAGAGGGAGCACCGTTAATCAAAAGAGAGAAGAAATCATAGGAGACAAGGGCCATAATCCACTTAAACCAATCAAGATAGAATCCAAAAGATAAAAGGACATCATTAATGTATTTCCAACTCACATGATTTTGAAATGTCTAATTTGATTTACATGCTTGGGGTTTTGGTATATTTCAAAGAATGAACAAACTCATGAGGTAAGATATTACTATCATGAATATGATGTCCTTCCACATATCCTGATTGCACAAGGAAAATTAGGAGAGGTAAATGAGGTTTTAGGCATAGGGAAATGACCTTCGATATTATTTTATAAATGACATTTCATAAGGATACATGGTGGAATTTTCTGGGATTAGTTACCTTGTCCTCCTTGGGGACCAATGCTAGGAAGGTTGCATTGAGGGTTGGGAGAACACCTAAAATTATTTCAAAAACAAGGTCCCACACTAATTTTAACCACTTTCCAACAGTGGTGAAGCTATCGGGCATAGGTGATTTTCCCTGGGCCATACTCATAACAACCGCTTCCATCTCTTCAAGGGATATGGGGTGCATAAGGCTAGCATTATGATCAACCATAACTAAGAGATGAATGTGTTTGGTGATTGATTCAATGGTAGTCGATTTGTCTGGTTGAGGCTCTGCGAGTAAATCCTAAAAAAAATATGTCATTCCTTGCTTAATATCATGATGGAAGGTAAGATTGATACCTTTAGCTGAGGTGATATGAGTGATGCAGTTACAGTACGGACATTGGATCATGGAATGATGAAAGAATTTGGAGTTGCGTTCACCTTCCCTGAGCCATTGAACACATGACTTTTTCCTCCACAAGATCTCATATTGCTTTGTTCATTATTCCATTTAAATGGTTAACTCTTTTTCCTATTGATAAAGATCTTCCAATATGCCATTAAGAATGATTTTATGCTGAAGGTTCTCCATTTGGGATTCTAGTTGTGGCTGGGATTAGAAAATGTTTCCAAAGACCGATTTGTTCCAAAGCTTAAGATGTTGTTGGAAGTAGTACATAAGAGATCCATTTGAAATCTTAGCATTGTCCCACCATTTCTAAATATTACTGAGGAAGTCAGGATGAGAAAGCAATTTTTTTTCAGATATGAAAGGCCATTTGAGAGGGACACCTTGAACATCAATATTAAGGCAAATGGGCCAATGGTTAGATCCAACTTCCAGAAGAATTCTTTCTTCTGTATTAATACCTGAGAGTATGAGTGATTCAGATATCAAGAACCTATCATGTCTGCAAGAAACCTATTGAGATCGACCCCGATGATTATTCCATGTGAATAAACCATTGGTGGTTTCAATGTCTATAATTTTTTGGTGCTAAATAAAACTATTGAAGGCCTCACTATCTGAATCCAGCCTCCTAATCCCCCATTTTTTCTTCTTTCAGAAAGGAGATTAGGTTGAAATCACCTCCTATAATCCATGATTGATGTTCAACCATATCTGAAATATGCTGAAGCCGATGCAAGAATTTACAATTTTCATTAATCTATTAGGGTCCATAAACATTAGTGATAAATCCTAATGTCTCTGCGCCAGTTGGTCAGAATTGGGATGTTATGCTACAACTGGTACACAAAAATTTGTCTATTAGAACATAATTTGGGTTCCATAGGATGGCTAGACCTCTCTCCAATCCTTTGGAATCAATGGCAATTGATGCAATGTTTCTCAAGAATCTAGGGAGAATATTGGCTAGCATTGTGCCAGAGCATTTCATCTCTTGCAACAACACAATGTCAGGAGTTTCTGTAGTTATCTTCTTTCGTAAGAGCTTGTGTGTTTACTCTTACCATTGAGTCCTAGGATATTCCAAGAGACAACTTTCATTGGAAACTAGAAGAGGGTTGGAAGGTATTTGTGATCAATGCATTCTGCCTTGAATTAACCAAAATGTCACCTATTTCCTATAGCAGATGCATGTTTGATTTTCTACCTCTTTTCTCATAATCTTTGGAGTTGTTTTTGGGTTTTAGATTATTGTCTTGATTTTCAAGAGTTAGATTAGACCCAAGAGGTGGGGACTGTTGAAATATTGTAACT
>SNQJ01S0145523.1:0-18914 GCA_010110895.2 Picea sitchensis | reverse complement strand
TTCTGCAATTATTCAATTCTTGGAGTACTCTGATCCTATAGATAATATTACTCAATGTATTCTCTGAAACTCCTCCAATTTTCACTCCTTGAATCCTCCCCAAAAAGAGGTTATAGAAATAATGGTCGACTTTATTCAATTCTGGTCTATTCATGAGAGTGAACTTGCACAGAATTCCCCGCGCTCAATAATTAACATCCGATTTTGAAACTCACACACACAAAACTAAAGTCCATACTCTTTCTAATGAAATTTGTCCCACTTCATTTGGATGCTCGATGAAGAAGTTATGATTGTTTTACCCGGAACACCTGTTTATTGACTAGCTTAAGGACTAGTCAAAAACCTTATCTTCCACAGAGTGTATATCCATAATTATAGTGAATAAAGAGCTGAAATTTTTATGAGAGGTACCTTGATATGTCTTCTCAATACCATAGAAATTTCACCATCTGAATCGTTCTAGAAAAAAAGTTATATAAAAAATGGTAAGATGACTTGAAAATAACATACCTTAGAGCACATCACCAAAAGACTTCATCCTCCCTTGAAATCCGGCCTTCTTTACTTCTTATTTCCTCTGAAATTTGACTTGCATCAAAATGAATGTCTAATGATGTTTATTTATACCATTTATGTCCCTTCATTTTAACATTAGGGTCGACCTAACACTTTCTTATTTTGTAATTATTTTCTTTAATTATCTTCAGGGCCTACATGTACTTCCTTCTTCAATTCACTTTGTCATCTTCAAAAATTCATTTTTGCTCAACCATGAGGATCCACGTGACGTTCCACATACCACCGGAAACAACATGATGTATACTATCCATTAATGGGTCTTTTATATGCATTTTCATTGTCCTTCATGTCCAAATACCTTTATCAATCTTGTGGTCCAAACCCCATGACTAGGGTTGACGTCAATGACAACAACCAATCTTCCAATAGTTTTGATACTTAGCTGCCAAACATGGCTTACCTATGAGACCCAAGAAATACGCATCTTCTGTCTCTTCTAACACTGTGAACGCAATTAGAATTAGAAGTCAAGGATAATGGAATTCCATGCCTCTATCCTATGCTTTTGTGCAATCGATGAGTAATTGGTTCAATAAGAAAGGCGCCCAGTTCATCGACACCCCTTCAACACACTTCTCAGCCACAGTTATCACTCCTAATGCCACTTGGAATTTCCTTCATTTCCTCAGTAACTTGCACACCAATTCCTGCATTGCAAGAATTACTGTTGGGTTTCATATGCTCGACACATCCAACCCATGCACACCTCTAACTATGTGAATTTTTTCCCTCATTTCCTTTGATAGCATCCTGACAATTTTCTTATCTACAAAGAACGAGTTTGGATATTTTCTAGTGGGAAAACCCCCCCTTTAACTACACTAGGGTTCAAGATGTAGACAGAGCGAATAAACGCCTAAAATCTAATCAATTTTCTATTCTACCAAAACATACAAAAACTAATGTAAATAAAGAAACGATATAAGAGATCAGGTAACTATACCTTTGATCCCACATCTGGTGATGATCTTCTCAATCTTGGAAGTTCCACTGACTGCATGTCTCCTCCCAGGTCTGACCTGCATCGAAAGATAGGAAAACAAAGAACTACAAGCATGTTATTCCATATATAAGTTAGGGTTATATGTTAGAATGTCAAGTATAAATCAATAAAAGTACTCAAGACACCATCATTTGGGACAGGAAAATGTGATTCTTTTATTCATAATACAAAGATTATACCTTACAATCTTAGTCGACCACCATTCTGCGAACGTGGTCTGGGATCCTCTTTACCATGCACCAAGTGCACCTTGTATGGAATTATTCTCTCAACCTTCTGATATCTTCTATGGAAGGGAATGGGTTAAATGGAAGAAGAAGGGGCTGATGAGGGAATGTTGAAGCAATTTCTCACAAAAGGAAGCAATATCTTGGGCAAGGAGGGGAAGTGAAATCAGACAGAGTTTCATTGTATTTATTCTTATATTTGAAATGAGAGCCCAAAACCTACTTTTATATGACAAAAGGATGGTTATTCGGTTGGATGACGAGCTATATCAGGTGGATTAGTTGGGAAACTTCCAATAGCCCATAAATTTCAACAAATTCCTTGCAACTTTTTATTTTTTGCAACTTTTGCAAGCATATGCGGGTTGTAATGGTGCAACATGCATATGTACTTGAGTTGTAGTGGTGCAGAAAGAGTATTTATGTGGGTTGTAATGGTGCAGGGTGCGTACATCTTCCAAAAAATGGTTTTTTAAGAAGAGCTTCTTAGCAGTGCTTTGGCAAAAAATGCAAGTAAGAGGGCCAAGGCCATGTATGCAAGAGTAGGGAATTTTAGGGCTATAACAATATTTTCCATGAGATGGTAAGTATATTATCCTTATAATCATGTATATATCGATATATATTGGCCTCTCCAACCACAAATAACCTCCATGCACACAAGTTACGAGAAACTTAACACATGCATTCACCTCGTTGCTTCTGTCGAAATGTGGGATGTTGAAGAGGTTTAGAATGTCTACTCACTCCAGTCCTCTAGCCCATATATTTGGCACATCTATGCTCTAGCTCATTGCTATATCTATCCTTAGTTACAAGTAATGGTGTGGTGTAAGTTTAGAGAATTTCGTCGTGTTTGTGATATCATGGTCTGGATATTTGATCTACGACACCCTCCCTAGCATTTCTTCATCCATGATAACCCTATTTGGGATGTCGAGAGTCACCAATTCGTAGTAGGGAGTATTTTTTAATTTCACCAGTGGGGAATCATCCTTCCTTGGTAGAATATAGTCTCGAGGAAAACTCGGCTCTGATGATGATGCTCCCGGAAGCTCCTCAACCTTTGCTTCAACTGTGTGCACTCTTGTTCTGGTTTTCTTTGGTACGAGCATTGTTTCTTTTGGCAGAGCCATTTTTGTAAACTGGTTACCAACAAAAATTGCTTCATCTCTGGGGTTTCTCTTGGATTTGTAATACGTTTCCCGACTCTCTCTTACTTGCATGCAACTCTAAGTGACAATAACCAATGTTTTTCGACCCTTCGCGACTTTTGTGCCCCTTCGCAAGTTGTCCATATCCCTTCGCGCCTGAATTAACTATCTCATCCACTAGTAGTGTGATGAATGCTTGATTTAATGTTTCTTTATTTCCATATATTCTATTGAATGTCTCCCTCGTATTTCAAGTCTGTCATAATTCCTGACAACTTTTTCCATTTATTGCTACGTGACGTCTTTATGACTTGTCATTCACATTTTTTAACCGTCATTTCTTCCCTTTTAATGCCTTTAATGGTGATTATGGTCCTGTTCCATGCATTTCTTCTGTGCATACCTTATTTTTCTTTTATCTGCGCAACACTCACTTTTTCTACGCCCTTACTCTCATTGTAACTTCATTTTTTTCATGTTTTTCCTTCATTTTTGTTTTCTCTTTTTCCACTTTTTCTTATTTTTCCTTTTTCTAATTTTTCTAAATTTTTATTTTTGTTTTTCCTACAATAATACACTATTATAATATAGAGTTTCTCGCGTAGGTCATCTTAGTGCATGGTAGTTTGGCTGTCCATATAAATTTTCAGTCAAATACCATTCACCATTCCTCTCGGGACTTCTCCATTCAATGTTTCCAACTGCACAACAGCTACCTCCATCACATGCTTAATCACATATGGTCCTAACCAGTGCATTCATAACTTTCTGGGATGTTGCATGAACTTACTGTCATATAGTAACACTAAGTCCCGCACTTGAAACTTTTTTTGTTTAATATTTTTATCATGCCATGCCTTTTCTCTTTCCTTTTGAACTTATTGATGGAACCCTACGACAAATTGATCTTCCTCAAGTTGTACCAATTGTGACAATATCTCCTCTATTGTGCCAGAGTTTGAAATATCAGTAATCGCAACAACGTGCAGGATAGGCACAATAAAATCCATCAGCATTACTACTTCTTTCCCATAGACCAACCTAAAGGTATCTATCCGATCAAATTTTTACTTGTAGTTCTATATTCCCATAATAATGCAAGAATCCTCTATTCCTAATCATCCCTTCCTATGTTGCAGATATTTGTTAGAGAATTCTCCAGAATTTTATTAAAAGATTCTTCTATCCCAATGGCCCGAGGGTGATACGGTGTACGCTTCTGATGATGAATTTGAAATTCCTCGATCAATGTTGCAATCGTCCTATTTAGGAAGTGTGTTCCTTGATCACTGAGTAAAATGAGTGGGCATCCAAATCATGTAACTACATTCTAAAATAGAAACCTCTTTGTAGTATTAGCGGTGCAGTCCATGACCGGTGCTTCTTCTTCCCATCTAGTCAGATACTATGTCACAGTGATTATGTACCTAGCTCTTAATGTTCTCGTTGGTGGGTTGATCGGTCCAACAAGTCTATTGCCCATTTATCAAATTCTTGCATCATATACTGTGGGTGTAAGGGCATATCATCACTTCTTTATAGCTTTCCCACCCTTTGACAAGCATCGCATGCCTGACATTATTCTTTAGCATCCTTATGAAGTGTGGGCCACCAAATCCCTACGCACAAAATATTTTTCATTGTTTCTTTACCTGCGTAGTATCCTCCATCAACTCCTTTATGTGCTTATGAGAGTATCATTGGACTTTCATTCTCTAACACACATCGTCTCAATATTCCATCTACACCTAACTTGTACAAGTTTCCTGAATAAATAGATAGTCAGTTTCTTTAACCACTAAGTTTTTATTCTGCGCAACTGTCATGTTTGATGGGTCCATTCATGTACTTAAAAAATGCACAATGTCTGTGAAGTAGTCATATACCATTTTAAATACAAATAATTGTGCATCTGGAAAGTTGTCACCTAGATTCCTTGCATCTTCTCCTGATAGTATGCACAATAAGTGATCTGGTCCTACATTCAACTTCCCTGGTTTCACAAAAAATTCAAAATCGTATTCGTGGAAAAACAACAACCATCTGCATATTCTCCCCCCCAACATTGACTTGTTCACTAAGTATCTAAGTGCATAATGGTCGGCATACATCTTAAAATGAGAACCCAACAAATAATGTCTAAACTTCTACAGTGCATATACCATTTCCAATCCTTCTCGTTCTATGTTAGTGTAGTTATTTTCTATTGTTGACAACATCCTGCTTGCAAATGTTATTGGATGGTCTATGTCTCCTTCTCCTGGATGAGATAATACTCCACCTAAATCTAGGGATGACACATACACATGAACATGGAACTCCTTCTTCCAATCTGGAAAGATCAAAATTGGTGCAGTCAATGGAACTTAACTTCCTTCTTCAATAGCTTCTCCATAGGCGTTTCAATCTATGCATAACCCTTAATGAACTTCATGTAGTATCATGTATGACCTAGGGTTTCCCTCAATTGTCTGAATGATGTGGGTGGATGTTTTAAATCTAAAATAACTAAAATCTTCACAGGATCCACTAATAAGCCCTTCTTACATACCACATGGCCCCAAAAAAATCCAAAATGTGCACAGAAAATAATTTCTTCAAATTTAGTGAAATTTGACATTGTCTACACCTGTCCAACATTGACCTGAGGACTTCTATGTGATCTTTAAATAGACTAAACATGGTCCAATCATCTAAGTAAACTTAAAGGAACTTATGAATAAATTCCTTAAAAACTGCTACAACTACTCTGGAAAAAATTGCAAGTGCATTGTTCAGCCCAAAAGGAATTATTGCGTACTAATAACTTCCCCACTATGTTGCAAATGTAGTCTTATATTTGTCTTCCCATGCAATTCTAATATGTTTATATCCTGAGAAGCCATCTATGAAAGAATAGGCCTCCTTCCCCCTTCATTATCTAACAATTCATCTGTAAATGGTGATGGAAATGGATAATGTAGACATGCATCATTTAGCTTCTTTAGGTCCACATAAATCCTCATTCCCCATGTTTTCTTATCTTTTACTACCATTGGACTTATCCATTCTCATTCCACTATTGGTTCAATGATTCATGGTTCTAACATTATATCTATATCTACTTTCACCTTCTCTTTATACTTCGTATTTAACCTGTAGGGTCTCTATCTCACTGGATTAGCATCTAGTTTCAAAGGGATCATCATTTCTCCTAAATCACCAACTATCCCCTTCATATCTGAGAACGTAGTTGGGAATAGATATTGATATTCACACAATAAATTTGAAATCTTCTCCATGGTTTCATCATTCCAATAATCACCTATTTGCACAAACTTTGGATTTTCGGTTGTCCCAATATTTACCTTCTGTGTCTTTATTGGTTGTGCATGTGCAACAGATTCAATCTCTAGTCCTTCTACTGTGTGTTCCCCCTCATTTTTAGGTACTTCTATATTCCTTGGATCTTCCTCATCTTGCTCTTCCTTAGTAACATTATAACATTCAATTAATTCATGAACAATCATAGAATCTTTGTGCAGAGTATTTATCTCCATATGTTTCTACACTGCTCAAAATGATATGTTGGATCAATTACCCATGTATACTTCTGCGCAATATACTCCACCTCGGTACCGAATCTAAATTGCATCATACTTTTACACTATGACCAATATTCCATTCCCTCTTTATGTGCAACCCACCATATGGTTGGAGTGGCCTTCAAAAAAACATCTAATGCCAACAGTCTGTGTTGTTCAGGTATCTACAACTAAAACGTCCATATGAAAGACTCTATGTCAGTCAAACCATCATATTTAGGCGATTCACATAGCTCTGTTCCAATCCATTGAAATGATCGATTTATGTGTGCACATCATCTGGGGGATAATTTTTGCATCCACTGCTGCCAATGTTCTAGACCTTCCTCTGAGTCTGATGCACATGATTTAATGCTTCTCCAACTTAGTGCACCATTTGTAGTGGGGTTAACATAATCATCCATTCGCGCAGTCATATTATACAAGTTATCAATTTTATTCCCTCTAGCTAGTTCTATGTACCTCTTTCCTTTTTTCAAATCCAATGGCATGGTAACTTTCAAGTCTCCTACCTCAAATATCATTTCCCTCCTCTTCAACTTAATAATTTCATGATTTTCAAAGGCCCACTCTAACCCCATTAGAGCTATATATGGTTGGATATCATCCAATATTTCAATGACTTTGAAGTCTAGTACACTACTCACCCCATCTATATTCACAGGTATCCCCGTCAATCATTCAATTGGTACTATAATTTGTTGGTTTACCAACCTTAACTGAACGAAAGCCCATATTAACTTGGGTTTCCCCATCATTTCCCATGTCTTCTTTGGTAACACATTTACATCAGAACCCAAGTATAAAATAATGTTATCCACATCATATTCCCCAATCTACACACTTAATTTAAATTCTCTGTTGATCATATTTTTGCGTAGTACCCGATTCACTACCCTCTATGCAGTAGGAATTTCCCTTTCTTGTGTGCAATTATTGATCATTTCACATAATGCATTCAGCACGATTTCATTCTTCAACAATTTTATGAAACTTATTAGAAATTATCTTAGAGTACTTACCTTCTCAAGCGTATTTTCTCATATAGTATGATAACATATAGGAGGCATGTCAAACATAGGAGGTGCAACTGATGTTGATACTACCCAATATGGTCCTAGTATATCTTTTATCTTCCTCTGATACGTCCCTTTTTCTTACTGAGGATAAACTTTTGGCATACGTCCTACTAATTTCCTCACCCATTATTTAACCTGCCTTCCTCCATTTGTCACATCAAACCCTGTTCTAGTTCCTCTGCATGTGTCAGTTGCTATTCTAGGTCCCTCATTGTGTTCCTCAGTTTATATCTTTTGTACCTTCTTGTTATGGTTCTAGTTTTGATTCTCTCTTTCTTGTCACTTCGCAAGTAGTTGGGAACAGTATTTTGTTGCATGATCCAATTCTCTACAATATGTGCAGGTTTTACAAGGATTCAGGAAGTCACGAGCTAAGTGTACTAGTTAATTACAATTGTAACATATTACTGGTCCTCTCCCTCTACCAAAATTTCCTCTACCTCGAACTCTACCTAATCATCCTTGGTTTCCTTGATTAAATCCTCTCTGATTTTTTTATTGTGGACCACCTCCTTCTGTCAAAACATTCTCCCCTTGAATCCTATACATATATGAAGTGCACTCTCTCATCAGATCGAATGTGAAAAAATCCTTCTCTTCATCCCTGACTAACTTGCAAAAGTTAGAAAGTAAGTTCCTTGGCATACTATGGTATTTCTTCAGTAATAGACACTCAGTCGGATGATGTCCCCATTTATTACATATTTTGTAGTACCCCCCTCCAGGTAATGGATTCGGTGCTCTAGTCACCAAATGCTGTGCAAAAATGGGGCATTCATCCTTATGGTGGCCTTCAGTCCTACACTTGGTACACCATATATGTTCCTGCTTCTCCTTCCCTTTTTTCAATTCTTCCAATTGAATGATCAAGGCGACTAATTGTATCTATACTTGTATCATCCCCCCACCATATCCTATAGGGGATGCTTCCATATTCATTGTAATCTCCAAATATTCAAGTTGCAACACAACCTTCTATTGAATCAACGATCGACTACTCAATCTTTACAGCCTCATCTCGGACATTCTTCGCAGCCCCATATTGTTTCACATATGAATGAATGTTGTCCTGGGTCCTCTGACCCAACTCCTTGGAACTCAAGCAGACTTAGTGTATTGTCTAACCCTGGCATATTTGTTTTTGCAGTACCTCCCCTTGATGATGTTGGTTGACTCTGACTCGGCGCACTACTTCCACTACTCTGGTTGTTGCTACTATGTCTTCCTCCATTAACTGTAATAACCTTGTTTCCCCCAGCTTGTAATTAATCATTAATTATTATGACCATGCTATGGCATGTGAACAATGTAAATGTATTATTGTTCAGATTTCCAATAATTGATTGTGGGGGTGAATCCTTGAAGTACTAGCCATGATATCACTATAGGAAAGAGTGAGTAAATTGTAGAGAGGGTTAATTATGTCAAAATGACCCCAAATTCTCTTTGTTGAAATAATAATCCTCATTCTAATCATAAGGAAAAATTAGTTAATGAGAAAAGGAGTGGTGGTTGAAAAATCAACTACCCCAATGAATGGAAGCATGGAGGGTCTGGCTGAGGAGATAGAAAATTGTCAGCCCAAAGTACCACATAGTGCAGTTTCCTACAGGCCCAGATTGACCTGAGTTCCTTCTGATAGAAGGAAGAGGACAGATCCAGAACCTTCCTGAGGAGGAAAAAGGCATGCAATAATACACACAAAGCGGAACAGAAGGAGACCATACCCACATGGGGTTGTGTGACCTGGATACACAGAGAGAAAAGAGGAGAATGTGCGAGGCTTTGGGGTTCTAAAGAAGATATTAAGGATTAAGTTGTTCTATTTAAAAGGAAAGAACAAGAGAAGGGATCTCTGAGAGTTTGTAGAAAACATGACCTGAGTAGAAGGTCGCGAGATTTATGTTGAGGGAGCATCTGATAAACCTCGCAGAGGCTGTGACAGAGAAAGGATCTCTGAGAAATTGCAAAATTTCCCTAGTGATACCATGACTTGGCACCGGGGTGGCCAGAGCACTAAGAATGAATGCATCTGAGCCAATGGTTGGGTGGAAAGGAGAACACCCACAATTAGTTGGTTGGTGATTGACTGTAATAGATAATTATTTCATATACCTTGTGTACTAGAATTGAAATGAGTGGTTGGATGTCTGTGTCTACGACTAAAATTTTCATTGCATGATTAATATTAGTAATGCTTATTGTTCTTCTGTGAACCCCTGCATTTGAATGGTTTATGTTTTTCTTTGCTTAGCAACAAGAGAACTCTTAGACATGGGTCTTCAAATGAAATTAGGAATAAGATTATGGTTTTTGTGCTAGTTGGAAAATCCTTAAGGGAATTTTCCCAAGGATTGATTTTGTAATGTAAGAGTCGGGGAAAACTTCATTGTAATGCTTCAGTCTTGTCGACCCCTCAAATATAACTTCACATGTTACTAAATTCATGCTCTGTGGATGGAGGGAGCCTCCTTCAAACCATTTGTTTGTGTGACCAAGGGCCCATGCCCATGACCCTAACCAAATCACGAATAAGATTTGAGTGTGTATACCTGGAACTTGTCAGGGAATTCATATGACCAGGAACTTGGAACCCTTTTCTAGGTCTGAAAGGAGCTAAGTTATCTTGGCTTCGGGACTTTAGGATTTCGGAGCTACGGGATGTTATAACTTTACCACATGAAAAACCAACTGAAGGTAAGTTGTTGGTACCATTACTAGACAAGTTGACTGACATCTAGTGGTTTCCTTAACTGTGACTATGGGATCTATCCCATCATTAAACGTTGATAAACTTCACAGTCACGAAGTAACGTGAACCGTATATCTAAGAATATTCAAGATCTTCCCTCACCATTGGATTGATGCTATGTTCATTCGACGTTGATCAACTCTGGGAGTAAAAAGGAAACTAAACAGCCAAACCCCCAAACATCGAATTCGAGAAGCAACAAGGAATGTCGATCCAAGGATTCTTTGAGATCTCTCTTTACCATTGGATTTAGACCGTGGTTAGTCCAGTGCTGACCAATCCCAGAGTAAAAATGAAACTAAACATCCAAACCCCCGAACATCAAAGTCACAAAGTGACGAGGACCATCGATCCAACGATGATTTGAGATCTCTATTGATCGTTGGATCTAGACCATGGTCAGTCCAACGCTGACTATTCCAGGAGTAAAATGGAAACTAAACATCCAAATCCCCGAACGTCGAAGTCGCAAAGCAATGGAGGCCATATATCTATGGATATACATGGACCTATATCGACTGTGGGATAAAAGTGTATTGGGAGGTTGTTGGAGAGAGTTCAGACTTTGGAGCTCTGTCATTACAGAGTGACATGGCACACTGATGTCACCTAGGGTTACATGGAACCATGTTTGACATGCCACATGTCACCTTGATTCTTTCTTTTTACAGACCTTATATGCCAATTGGAACATGACATGTGTCTCCCATTGATAGGGCCACATGTCATCTCTGTCCTTTTCCGCATGTCAACCCCCTAGCACATACTCACTTGGCCTAATAGCTGGTGGAATATACAAGGCACCAAGAGTTTCGGACTTCGTGAAACTTGGGATGCTGGAACATTGGGTTTAACCAGCCGAAGGCCCGAGCCTACATGTCCTTGCCTCTGCATTTAACGTTCCACCATGTGTAAGTGTGGACCCTTAGGGAGTCTGGGGTTTCATAACTCTAGAAGTTTGGAGTGGTATATTGGATAAGTCAAAAGGGTTGAAGGCCCAGATTTACTTTCCCGCTCCTGCAAGCTATAAGAATATTTTTAATATAATTAATTAACTAAGTGGGACCCTCTCCATAGCTTTGGCATTTGGGAGTTTTGGGGTATATTTATAAGAGCATGTGGAGGAACTTTCGTTGAAGTAGGGAGACTTAGGTGCTTATCGAAATTAATACTCCTAAGTACTCCTCTGAAGTCTTTATTTATATTATAATATAATTCAATAGAATTATATTATAATATGATTAATGAAAGAACAAATTGGAAATGTTTAATTAAATTAATAGGCCTATAAGAGCTAGACAAGTGCCAACCTCGGGTTGGAAAAGTCTTTGTATGCTATGTTGAGGTGGCATGCCAGGTGATAGGGAGCCGCGTGGATTCCACATGGGGATGAGAGACCCTAGTTGGTAAAGGCCTAAAAAATTTGAAGGTCCATAACTTTCAGTATAGATCTCAGATCTGGACAAACTTATAGTTGTTGGAAAGCTCTTGATGAGAAGAAGATGATGGAGGTCTCGGGAAGAGGATTTGAGATGGTTGAGAAAAATTTAAAAAAATGTATACCCCATTCCTTAAAATTATACCTAAGTGATTGGGTGTGTGACACTAGCTATAAGTGCTTTTGACAAATACTCAAATGTTACTTCGGATCTAGGTGATGCACATAGGATCGTGGAATCAACACAGGATCTAGTTTGAGTGAGACTTATCGACTCTTCTATTATGGCACTGAACTGATAATCATGTTCCTCTCCTTCTGTGTGCATAATATCTACGATTTGGACTATAGCACAAGTTTATCCCCTCTCAAACTCACTGTGCGACTCTCCTTTCTTAGCCCCAGTATTCAACCTCTTGTACCTTCTTCCACTGCACAATATTCCAAACTCGTCTTCCTCTTTTGATACACCTTCTTCATTTCTCTACATCCTTAGTATGTCCCTTCCTTCTTCATTATTTCCTACCTTTAGACTGTCCTCTGGTCATCCCCCAATTACCATATGTGCGTGAAGCCCCTTAGCAATGAGACTCCATCGTCATCACACACTTTCCACACAAAAACATATTTATCCAAGTAACCAATGATTTCATAAACCTTCTTCCTGGACCCTTGAAGAAATCCCTCTCTGCAACACTATATGAATGGCTACAATCCACTGCAAATTCTGTAATATAACCTCCCAATATACTGTTCAACCAGAAATCAATTGGCACGGGAAGTCTTGTTATTTACAAAGTTCAATTGTCTTACCAACTCAAGAGTCAATTTCCTTGGTGTTGTATTTCGGTACCTTCCAGTGTTATCCACTAATATTTCTAACCACTCAGTAGAGATAATTATAAATTCACCAAAGAAAATTTGATGCAACTATGTGTACACATAACTTTGCATCCATTGCTCGTTTCTCATCTAAGGGTTTCTATTCTCTTTCCGAGAAAATTTTCGTTTCTTCCATTCTAGTCATTCAGTGATATCTTTCTTAGTCGGTCTCCAAAACATTCCTTCAATCAAATATTATGGGTCCCGACAACTGAACCATTTTTTGGCGCGCGGTTGTAAGAACCTAGGTTTAGTTTACTCTACCAACAAACCCTATAGGCACCGACTCTTTTGGCATCACCTAAATGCAAGTGAAGTCTCACCTGAAGTCTCACCCAAGGCATATATTAGGGTTGCATGAACCACGTTTCTACAGGGATGAGGGGATGGGAGGCTATCATCATATTCATTCCTACTTATCTACTATGTGCATCGTGTTCCTTGTCCCTTTTCCCTTGATTAATTAGTAAACTTTAATTATGCAGCATCATTGTGACACAGATTGCAACATAAACTACTCATTGTAACATTCATCTTTACTATGCATTGATCATCTACTACACAGATCTAGATCTAGTTATGCATAAATAGAACATTCATGAACAATTGCATAAACCAACATTCAACCACAAAAGTTAACGTGGTTCACCCAATTCTTGGGCTACGTCCACAACAGTTGGCTTCTTTATTATTATTCATTCAATTCATCTCAGTCTTGCACATTGTGCTACAATAGATATATCATATTATCCTTACCCATCCTGCCTAGTCAATTTGTAATGCATGCCTCTCTCTGTAAAACCCTCCTAACCTTCAGACATAGACTCTCTTTGAATCTCAGTTTATTCTCTCAACCTCACCTTATCATCAGCTCACCTTTCATCACAACTTTAGTAGCCTATTCTACCTGACTGATTACATATTTATACATATATTTTAGGGCTCAACACCTTACTCACTCATCCCTAAAACCCTATGAAAACTCATGATGACTCATTGTTCGGGCATTCTTTTCCTATTTTTTTGCCTGCATGTTGTTTTTACGTTCTCGCTTGTTGTTCTTCCTGCTTTTGAACATCTATATACTTTTGCATGCCTAACTGTTGTCCTTCCTTCTTTTGTTCACCCCTTCAAAACTTAGTTCTTCGAACTGCTTATCCAACATGAACCGTTGATCTCAAATCAAGAGAAACAGTTATCATTCATGTGACTCTATCGACCATCGATGATTGACACTTTCCTTTGGATGTGCGCGACACTTTTCCCGATCTGTCGATGTGACCGATGACCATTGGCCCACATCCTTGATAATCCATTTGCACCTAACTTTAAATAGACCAATTCGAATTTCATCCATCGACAATATTTGTTGGCAAATGGAAATCCTCACCAATTTTGTCGATGCCCAAACATCATCCCATCTCCAATCGATGATCCTAGACAACTTTCGAATAAACTTTCCTAAATCATTTGACCCGACCATCAACGATCGACCACTTCTGGGATAACATGGCACTACTCATGTGGCATGACATGTGAATGTTGATGTGTTATGATACATGGGCGTTGATGTGGCATGACACATCATCCTGAGGTGTCAACTTGGGTGACGTGGCATGACATGTGGATTTTTTCATGGCATGACACATGGATGATGACATCATCATCCACTTTTCCTTCATCATCCACTGGTCGATTCTATTGGATGACATGAACACTTTTTTGAATTTGTTCGACTCCCAATCATCGCGGCGTTGTTCATTGGAAACGTATCTTGCTTGATTTACAACACTTCACCGAGTCGGCCGACACTCGACCATTGGCCCATCAGTAATTGAAAACACTTTGGTGGATTCATCCAACACCCAAATATCGCCCATCGGTGGTCAAATATGTCTTATGGCCGACCAAACGCTTTGCCAAACTTTATGAATCAACCATCGGCCATCAGTGAACTCTATTGGTGAGCTTCATTACCTACAAAACATTTCGACTAAAACTCCAATTGATCTAGACCGTCAATATACCACTAAAAAATGATTGTGTCCATTGATTATATCAACTTCTTTCAACTTTGTCAATGCCCATCCATCGACCGTTGGCCATCAACATTTTCTATTGGCGAATTTCCAACACTTCGCCAAACTCATCGATCTGACCATTGGTCGTTGGTGAATTATGTGGTCGAACCTCACACTTAGAAAATTTTGACAAAAACCTAGGTGAATTTGGGTCATCAATATCATCCATTTCACAACCCCCAAAAAAAATCTTGGTCGTTGATTTACCCAACCTTTCAAATAGTTGAAACCTTATGAAATTTTAAATTTATCAAGGTGAATCTCGATTATCGATTCACCAAACTAGCTACAACTCTACATGTGGTCTTTAAAACTTAAATTTCAACCATTCCAGGTCAAATTTTGATCTACAACTTCACCGCTCTATTCCATTAACATTATTAAATTGTCTGGAGTCGTTCAAACTCAGATCTTACTCACGAAATTAGGGATTTCACTCCAACTTCTCCATTTTTCTACAATTTTACATAGACTGAAGTTTGCAACAATGAATTACTCAATTTTCACATGTTCTTGGCCCATCCAAGCCCAGTGTTTGAACCTGAGGGCTCTGATACCATATTGCAGTTTACCCAGCCTCGAGTTGGGAAACATTATGTGTGGAAACTTATTAAATCTGAATATTTACTACTAATTAAAAATCGTGTAGCTTATCAGCCGCAAAACACACAAAATTTGACCATTGGATTGATAAAAAAAATGCTAAATGCATCTAACAACATATATTAAACATGAATTCAACTGTTCAAGCCAAAAACAAACACATCGCATTCATATAAAGCATTTACACAACAGAATAATAATAAATAACACCACATAAAACACTTATCTATTAACAACTATCCAACTAGCTACATATGAAGGATGAACCTCCAAGCCATAGGCATTGTTGATTATTTTATCTCATCATCAAGACACGCTCGAGCTGAGGATATGATCATATGAGGATATATGTCCCACTATTTTTCCACTATTCACACACAACAACCCCCAAACCCAGGTTTTACCCCCACAATAGTTCCAATCCTCTAGCTCTCTCTTCCCCACAACCTGCACTACCCAAGGAATGTACCCCCTTCACTACTCACAGTCCCTCAAGTTGTATCATTTTTTTATTAGGGATCCTAGTGCACTCAATTGGCCAGGAATTCATCATCTAGGATCAAAGAACTTTTAGTTTCTTCGGAAGTTTTCACAACAGCCTTCACAAGGCTCTTGAGATATTTCCTCAATAGGAAATCACACCACATGATCACAACCCGATTTTACAGGTACACAATCCTCTTTATTCATAGCAAACATAGCCAAAAATTAGTTTCCTTCAAGTATACCATGGTTGGTCCTCTTCCATGCCCTCTGCTCCTCCTTTGCTACCCAAAATCTGCAGGTAAAAATTGTCCCTATCCTGCATATGAATTTCCTCTTCTTCCTTGCTTGCTTGACTCACACTCTTCTCAAGGATGATTGTAATTTATCCCATGCTCTCCAATAACTATGGGATGTGACCACTCACACCCACTCTCTTACATGAGTTTAAATGATTGGCTTCTCATACACTCAATTAACAAATAGAATGTTATACACAAAGATAATAATTTCAGGAATGTGGGTTGGATTAATACCCATGAATAATTCCCCCTTGGACCCCTTTATCTTATGGAATCATATCCCCCCATAATTGTTCGTTCATTTCATATCATATCCATCGATTATCACTTTTATTAATTATTCAATGTTCATAACATGCAATTCAGCCCCCGACCACATTCAGTCAATGCGAGCTCTTCGCCCCAACACATCAGCTCACCAGCCTAATTCACATTTATTCAATTACTTTATAATTCACAAGGTTTAGAAATGGGGATGTTACAGGTTCTCTATATGAATCCCTATAATATTTACTGGAAAAAAAGTATTACATTCTTGTTTTTCTCTTTTCTAGACTTCGATGGGGACTAAGATGCTCGCAACCCTTGTTTAATGCTTGATTGTAAAATTTAATTTGTTTTGGGTTAAAAGGAGAACATATAAATTATACTATCATTGTTGCAAATTCTATGTTCAAACATTTTGTCTTTTTTCTTCCTTGAATGTTGTTGTATGTTATTTTGGATATATGGTTTTTTGTTTTTCTGTACTCAGGTGTTTTGGCATAAGTCAATCCATATTTTTTAGTTTTGATAGTTTTTTCTACTACATGTGAAGGTTATGTTCACAACCCATTTTTTGTATTAAATATTTATACATATTATTTTATTGAGTAAAAGGATGCATTAATGTCAAAAAAAATTAGGTAAGAACACTATGGTCATCAAAATCAAAACAGTTAAACACTATACGAATTTGTACTTTTTCATTTTTTTTATCAGTGGAATCTGACCATGCAATCTTTGCCAAAATTGTAATTTTGGATTTTATAAAAAAAAAAAAATGTGATGTATAGATATATTCGACACCCTCAAATACCCCTGTTTCAATTGCATTGTTTAATGTTAATATTTGATATATGCAATTCCATCGATTCAAAATGATTATTGCCAAATTTCAAGTTAAAATAACTGGATTCCCTTCACGTTATTTTGAGATGTCAAAAAGGGAAAATTTGTAGAACGTTTAGACCGTGGCCATCAAAATTGCCACTTGTACATACATAATCACTAAAAGAAACATAATTGTTAAAGAAAAATAAACAATAATAAAGTTTGGCCTTTCATTACATATAACAAAAATACACATAGTGAAGACCATAAATCAAGTAGCCAATGGAATGGGACCTATTTCAGGGAGAGGTTGTTCTTGTCCTTGGGGGCATCTTGTTAAGCCCTAATATTGGTTCATTACCCCTTAATTGGGGCATATTATATTAGTAATTTTATTTTATTTATGTCGTCTTTAGGCCATTAGTTGTAATTATACCTCCTAGTATCCTATATATACCAAGGAGACATTTTCATTTTGAATCATCTTGTACTTGAACATTTAAGTGGGGTAAAAAGAGGTTGCCCCCTCGAAGAGGCTTATTATCTGAAATTGTCTCTTTTTCAAGGCGTTGAGTACTTGTTCTGAGGTTTTTCTATGCTATATTGATATTTGGTTCTTAACATATGGTATCAGAGCTCAAGGTCTTACGTTTTCGCTGCTACATCTAAGACACCTTGGAATTTTTTCTATAATTTTTTTTATAAAATGTTTCAAAAGGAACGGCTTGGAAGATATTTATTAGACGGATCAAGGTACGTTGGGTTCAAAATTCAGTTCCCGAGGCCTTATACTTTCGTAGATACAACCTGTACAAGATAGGGTTCTGGAATCATCCGGAACTAAGTCATTGCGGAATTTTCGCTATAAAACATTTTTTGTAACGTTTCAGGCCCTAAACTTCGGAGGCTATTTACAGAAATCAGTAAGGTATCTGTGGTAAACATTTCAGCTTCTGGGTCATCTTAAATTTGTATATACACCCTGTGTAAGATAGGCTATCTGACTAGTCCTATTGACTAGTCTCAAGAAGGTGTTCCAGGTAAAACAATCATAACTTCTTTCTAGAGTATCCAAATTGAGTGGGACTAGTTTCATTGGATCATGGACAGTCTGTAGTATTTTTGGTGTGAGTTTTAGAATTTTATATCAATTATTTTGTGTGGGGAACGCTATACAAGGGAGATCTCCTAGAAAGGCCAAAAATCGGCAAGTTGTGGGGAAGTTACCGTAAATTCCACTTGGCAAATCCAATTTTGATCACACCTATTGCACTGCAGAGAAGAAATATCATAAAACTACATCAAATAAAGTTTCATACCTATAAGGGCCTAAACTTGGGAGATACAATAGAAGAAAGATTGTCTAGCAGAACCACCTCAAAATCAAGGTTCAAAAGTGATACTTGGCCAACATGCCACCCAAAAAGGGAACTTCTACACCAAATAAGACTCCAGATAATCCTACTTGGACTCTTGATGAAGGTGAAGAAATGCGTAGGGACATAAATTATTTGCAAAAGAAGATAGTAACAAAAGATGAACTACAAGAGATGATGGAGGGTTTAAAAGGGGAGATCATGGAAGTATTGAAAAATTTTGTAACAGAGAAGACACTTGAAAGTGAAAATGCATCCCATGAAATTCATGATGAG
>SNQJ01S0145522.1:7005-24099 GCA_010110895.2 Picea sitchensis | reverse complement strand
CAGTATTTGTACATATTCCAAAAGAGAAGAGAACCAAGTTGGACCCTTCAGGAAATAAGGGAATATTTGTTGGATATTGTGAGGTCTCCAAGGCCTTCAGAATTTATATACCAGGTTACCATCATATTGAGATCAGCAGGAATGTGACCTTTTATGAAGATGAAACACTCAAGAAATCAAGAAGATGTCATCTTGAAGAAGTATATGAAGAGGAACATGTAGCTCTCAGAGTTTCAGAACCAGTGAGGGAAGTCATAGCTTCCCCTGATGAGGAAATTCTAGAAGATCATGACATAGTATAATTTCAAGAACCTCCCCGAATAAATATCTCCCATAAGATAAATCTTGCTTGCGCTAGGGAGCTTATTCAATATGGAGAGAAGTATGGTGTTCCCGAAAGAACCACGAGACAAGTGAAGAGACCTAAGCCATTCTCCAGTTATATGGCTTTGATGTGTGATCTCTTAGAGAAGGAGCCTGCCTTCTTTGAAGAAGCCATTCAAAAGAAAGAATGGGAAGATGCCATGACAAAAGAATACCAATCCATCGTAAAGAATGATGTATGCGAAATAGTTCCTGGACCGAAGAGAAAGGATGTGGTATCTTCCATATGGATTTTCAAAATAAAACATGATGTTGATGGAAGTATTGAGAAGTACAAAGAAAGGTTTTTCGCTCGTGGATTTTCTCAAAAGGAAGGCATTGACTATGAAGAGACATTTTCTCCTGTAGCTAGATACACTTTGTTATCGCACAGTTTGTAGGAAAAGTTTAGGTAGCTTGAAGTCAAGGCTCAAACTGGCGTAACAGGAGCTTCCCCACCCATTGTCACCTCGATGGGGAGCTCTTTCTATTTAGGGTGGCTAATCCCAAGGGAGACGTCCCTAGTAATCTGGATGTCCCAGAAGTTGAAAGGTCTAAAGGATCAAGATGATGGTTTCCTTTCCGCAGTTCTTGCCAAGATAGTCAAAAAGATATTCCTTTGGATGGCTTTTGTTTGAGACAATGCAAATAAAAATAAAAAGAATGTGTTTGGAGTGGTTAGTATAGAAAGTAGTAATGATTATGCTAATACATATGAAATATTACATGTATTATTGACAAAGGTCAATAATTGCAAATAAAGACTTATACTATGTCCTTCTTCAATAAATACACAAAGAGATAAGAGCATTCAATATACAAAATCAATCCTTTAACCTCACAATGCAACCATGCTCGCCATAAATATTGTTCTTGCGTCACTATGCGGTCGGGGTGGCGATGGGCTAAATGTGGTCCAATTTTGAAGGCAAGTGAGTAGGACGTTTTTGTCAAACAAACTTATGAATGCAATCAACAACTCAAAGTCTATCAAATAGATGACTATACTGGCGTTCAAAAGATAGCGAGGGTTTTAACATGTGACATCTACTATATTGTTGTTGGTTAGTTTGATAGGTGAAGAAGTGGGACGTTTTGTAAAATAAACCAATGAAAAGACTCTCAACACTTCTATGGCTATCAAAGAATGTCTTAGCTGCAAATTTTAGACCAATCAAGGTTCAAAGAGGCCAATACGTCATCATCTAAACTAGGGTTGGTAAGACGTTGAGGTTGATTAGGGTTTCAATTAAAGAGTGGTTTAAAAGAATGTTTAACCTGCAAAAACCTCCAACGTTTTTGTTCTTCAGACTAGTGCCTTGGGTTAATGGAGTCAAATGGAGAAAGGATAATGGCTTGGAGAGACTTAAACCTAAGGACAAGGGGTTAGGTTTAATGGTGCTACAAAGGCAGGGCCACCAAATCAAAACCCTGGGGAGGAGGCTCATTCCGGTGTAGCTAAATTTAGGCCTCATGCTCCTCCCTTTTTTTCCTTAGAACTCTTTGGCAAATGGCTAGCTAAACTATAAATCTAGGGTTGAAAAGTGTTGTTTGGGGACAGGCTTTTCAAACCCTAAAAGTCCAAAACCAGGTATAGCTAAATTAGGCCTAGGGCGTCTTCCTCCTTCAACTTATATTAAAATCTAATAGGAAAAAGAAAGGCTAGTGTTAATGAAACATGGCTAGGCTAAGCCTTCTTTAATCAATGGCTAATCGAAGCTTTTATCATGGGGACATGAAGCAACAACTACTGGTGCTCAGGGTTTCAATGATTAAGCAAATAATAACAATGTAACCATACAAACCAAAATTATACAACCATTCAATAAAGAACATCAAAATATACTTACAAATCCATGAAAGCCAAATCAAACCTAGTTGTAACACCTTCCAATGATAAAAGCACCATGCATATGCCAAAGATAATCCTCCAAAGTGTAGCACCTCAACTCCAAAAAAAAAGAAACCAAGACAAGAGCTAAAAGCAAGTCTCTCAGAGAGCAAGTTTTATATATCAAATGAAACAAAAGTCCTCAATTTATATCATCCTCATGACAGCACAAGTACAAAATAGGTCATTAAAACTAGCCAACAAGGTTGGCTGCATGTTGATTATTGGTCCACATCATGCCTAAAAATGCCAAAAATGAGCTAAAAATGGGCGTCAGGCCCTATGAGGAGACGTTGGCCCCTTGAGGGCATAATCATCATCCGGCAACAGGCGTTGGTCCCTCAAAGAGACTCAGAGCGGCACCATGTGTGCCAAACAAGCCGGCTGTGCCATGCTGCTCCGAGAGAAAACGTCCAGCCTGTCCGGGTGGCGTCCTATCCATCAGGCCATCATCCCATCTGCAAGAGTTGATCCCCATAGGTCAAATCTATGCCAAAACGTCCTAATAAGGGCATCCTTCTTCTTCTACATGCAAGGGATCGTCACAACTATGTCCTTCCTCTGCCATCCCAGCAACCATCGATGGGCTCTTCATCCATGGAGGTGAACTAATCATCTCCCCATGTGCGATCTTTCCGGTGCTATCCATGGGGCATGGTCCTGCACATAAGGGCCTCGCCTCCATGGGATCATCAGTCCTAGATATTATAGCAATGTAAATCATATCTCATCATTAAGTTATCAAATATATGCATGAAATCCTATCATATCATCTAAGAGCTCAAGACATGACACAGATCTACTACACAAAGCAAAGGAAACCAGAGAAAAACCTGTTGAACAACCCACAAGAGATGGAAAAGTTTTCCTCAAGATTATTCAAACCATGTTTTAATGGTGATATGGTTTTAGGGATATCGAGTCCATAGTAAGACCAAGGGATGCTGTTGTGCGGCAGGTGTCTTTGTGGGAAGCGAGTTGTACGGAGTCATGGATGCATTTTCCAAAGCCTCTTATTGCCTTATCTTTCTTTTATAGCTTTTACTACAAGGTCTGACCAAATGACACTGCCTTTGCGTGGTGGCGGAAGGCGGCGTTACCCATAGTATCTTCGCGAGAAATGAAAAGGTTGGCTGATGATGAGACCCCCTTCCTTTATTATGCAACCCAAAGGTCCTTTGCTACTGGTTTGTTGACGGATAATTGGCAATGTCATACTACAAATACTGCTCAGTGTAATGGGCGGCTAGGTGATGAGACCTCCCATCCTCTTGGTTAGGTCTTGCATTTTATTTATTTTATCATTTCTTAGGGTCCCTTTAGTTTCTTATCGAGGCTTTTTATTGCCTTCAGGATCCCTGGTGAGAAACATCTCTGGTTTTATTTCCTGGTTTATCTTTTACCATTTGCTTTTACCCGGGCCTTTGGCCTTCTTCCCCACAAGACAAAGTGCCACGAAGGTCATCCTAATGGCAGTTAGGGGCGGACGGATAGTGGTATAAGATGTAAAGTGATAAGATCAGGTGGGGTGATGGCTCTTGCAAATCCTTTGGTGGCTAGCAAAACCCGATGAATACCGACTTGCTAAGTTACCCCATCAATCACCCAACAATGGTCAAGTGGATGAATACCAGCTTGCTAAGTTACCCCATCAATCACCCCAACAATGGTCAAGTGGATTAGTGTAAGATCCAAGCAGTCATCTGAAATGAAAGAAACCTAATGCATATATAAGAAGGTTATAACAATCAAATATGACACATACCATGATACCTCGGACCAATTACCTCATGGAGGAAGAGTCCTCTCTGATGCAAGCCCAGGCCGGTAGTGATGGAAGTTGCTACTGCTGACAGGACAAGTCTGGTTGAGAAGAAGAAATATGGGCCCTCCAGGGCCATGCTCAAGTCAATCTTTCTCTCGATACTCCATGTCTAGGACCATGTGGGCCTCGAGACATGATCTCCTAGTTATCCCTAGATATTGGGGATAACACACTTCAATCAGAACCATCATAGCCCTTGCGGCTAAGATGAAGTGGAAGTTACACCAGATGGACGTAAAGACAACTTTCCTAAATGGTGTCATTGAAGAAGAATTGTATATAGAACAACCTCAAGGATTTGAAGTTGAACACATGAAGACTCATGTCTGCAAGTTGAAGAAGGCTTTGTACAGATTGAAGCAAGCTCCTAGAGCTTGGTATGGAAGGATAGACAGTTTTATGACGAGCTTGGGCTTTACCAAGAGTAAAGTTGATTCTAACCTCTACTTCAAGGTTATGAATGATGATTCGATTATATTGTTGTTGTATGTGGATGAATTATTCTTAACTGGAGAATAAAATCCCATCACCAAATGTAAGAAGAAGCTCGCTACAGAAATTGAGATGAAATACCTTGGCCTAATGCATTATTTCTTAGGTCTTGAGGTATGGCAGAGCCCAGAGAGGATCTTCCTTAACCAAGGGAAGTATGCAGTTGAAATCCTGAAGAGATTTGATATGTTAGAGTGCAAGTCCATGAATACACCCATGGAAACAAAGCTGAAGCTTCTAGTTGACACTTCTCAGAATTGATTGATGCCACGTTGTATAGACAGATCATTGGATCACTGATGTATCTGACGAACACCAGACCAGATATATGTTTTTCCGTGAACACTTTGAGTCAGTTTCTGGTAGAATTCAGACATGTTCACCTAGTTGTTGCAAAACATGGGATGAGGTACCTTAAGGGTACATTAGATTGTGGTCTCAGTTATGATGGAGATCATGACTTCACACTAAGTGGGTACACTAATTTAGATTGGGTTGGAAGTGTCTCTAACAGGAAGAGCACTTCAAGATGTTGTTTCAGTTTGGGGTCAGCCATGATCTCATGGCAAAGTAGGAAGCAATCAATCATTGCTCTCAGCACAGCGGAAACATAATACATTGTTGTGTGTTCTTCCAGTTGTGAATCCATATGGCTTCAGAAGTTGTTGACAGGTCTATTCGACCTAGAGATGGAAGCAACCATGATCCTATGTGATAACCAGAGCTGCATAAAGATGACAGAGAATCATGTATTTCATGACAAGTCAAAACACATAGATATTTGATATCACTACATCCGTGACATGGTGCAGAGAGGAGCCATAAAGCTCCAATATGTTAGCACAAATGAACATACCAAGCCTCTATCTTGTGTAAAGTTTGAGCGCTTTTGAGATAAGCTTGGTATAGTCCGAAAGGACCTCCCTCGAAAGGGGGAGTAGTGTTGTGTTGATGTTGCCAGCCTAGTGTTGTGATGCCAGCCTCGTGTTGATGATATTTCAGCCTCGTGTTGTGTTGATGTGCCAACCTAGTGTTGTGATGTCAGCTTAATTGTTGTGATGATGTGCTAGTTTAATTGTTGTGATGATGTGTCAGCTTAATTGTTGTGATGATGTGCCAACTTAATTGTTGTGATGATGTGTCATCCTTGTGTTGTGATGATGTGTTAGCCTCGTGTTGTGATGTTGTGCCAGCCTCGTGCTATGATGATGCAACCAACCTCGTGTTGTGATGATGATGCATTAGTTTTATACTAATCCATGTTGATGTAGATGATGATGCCATTCTAGCTCTTTGTTGAGAATGATGATATTGATGATGAGAAAAAATTCCGATGATTTATAGATATGCCAGTCAGTATTCCAAGATGCTATTGATGATGATGTCCTCTCTCTCACCTAATGTTGTTGTAGAATACCCTTCTTGTTAAGGGGGGTTGTTGAAATATTGTAACTACAAAGAGTATTCTATTAGTATTGATGTATTATTCATTAGATCAATCCCCTTTTGCGGATTGATCATGTCGGGTATTGTAAATGACCAAATCCCCTTTTGCGGATTAGTCAAACCCTAATTGTAATAGGCAGAATGAGAATTTGGCCACCAAATTAATTAAAGGTGGTTATAACCACCCAAAATGAGAAGTCGACCCTACTAGTGAAAATACACTTTCGTTCACACTTGCCATATTGTATAAATAAGAGAGGCTAGCACCTCATTTGGACACACACTCACTTGTTCATCAGAGCGCAGGTTTGGAGTTGCAGTTGGAGAAGAAAGAAGAGAGAGAGAGACGCGCATTCTTGGGAGAGGAGTTTCTTTTTTGTTTGAGTTATCTCTTGGCATTGTATTGGCTATCTATATTAAGGAAGTTTTTGCTGGGTTTTCTCCGCCATGAGGCTTTCTCGGGATAAATGATGTGTCTCTTGTGATTGTGTATTTCTCAGTGATCCTGTCTATGCTATGATTGTCTAGTAATTTGAAAAGAAACCTAATAATAGCTTAAACCTTAACAACTATGAAGTAAATGTTCTCTAGTTGACCAAGAACAATGCACTCAAATAAAGGTTTGATTGGTTGAGTAATCCACGAGGGAACTCTTTTCAAATTTTTGAGTTTAATAACATCGAGATTTGTTGTCAGTTTCATGATTATATGACTTTCCTAGGGTTAAACAAGCATAAAAAATTGATAGTCAATCCCACCCCATTGAAGTAGGAAACCATTGATATCGACTAAAATATTGAAATAATCAACTAGTCGAGCATGGATGTCGAGTGTGGAAACTAGTGTTATTAATGTTTGAAGATGGAATGGTAGCCTAGTTTGCATTTATTCAAAGTTATTGCAATATGGAAATCAATCTTGGACATATATACACTATTGTATAAGATGATGTGAAGTGACTTACCATTAGACGTGGTGTTGACAAAAATAGATTCTCATAATATTTTATCCGTTAATTTGCGGCATTGAAAATGAAAAAGCTTGTAATCAAGTCTTGTAAAAGAGTTTTTATGAACTTGTTTTATGGAGTATAAACTATATGGAATCTCGTTACATGAAGGATAAGTTCAAGTCAAGTTTATATATTTACAATCAACCCATAATTGATGATTCGAGTCTAGTCGACTTTTTTCAAGTTTATAGTAGAGTCGAGTGTTAATTTTTGAAAAACAAAAATGATGGAATGTTGTCAATGACTTGATTGATTCAAGTTTGCAATTGATTTAATTGATTCAAATGAAAGGAGAGGGTTAAATGTTCATCTTTAAAGGTAGACAATCCTCTCCACTTATGTAATTTAAGTCAGTGTCTAGTCGACAAGATCGGCTTCTTGCCAACATCATTCGATCCTTAGTCAACATTTTATTGAGTCTATAAAAGCCTGGTACCGACAAAAGAAAAAATAGTTTTTTTAAGTTGGAGTTATAATGGAGACTAATTCATGCACGTGTAATAGAGTCTTAGTTATAGTAATAGATTGTCCTTCATGTAAATGAAATTTGCAGACTCCATACATTCCTAGAACCCAGAAAGCATAAAGAAGCACATCCATGATCAAGAAGCAACAGAGTAATAGAAAAAGAAGATTGATGAACATCAGAGCAGTGAGAATATAGACATTAAGCACTTGATTGAAAGATTGACATTGACATAGGAAATATTTGCAGCAGCTTAGTGAGCAGAGCAATTACAAAGAGAATTCATGATGAACATTGAATATGAAAATTTTGCAGCAGTTGAAGGCATTCATGAAAAAGACATTAGATGATAAACACACACATAAGAGCTTAAAACACAAGATGATAACACAAGAACATTTGAATTGATTGATCCCCTTGGTATAAGAGTTGTAGAACAGTGCCCCGGGTTGTGACAAAGAAAACAAAGGAATGGTAGAATTTGTTGATGTCGTAGACCCTCATCAATTCCATAAAAAGAGTCCCCATGAGAGGTAGTTTGTTGGAGCAGCAACAGAGTGTTCCCAAACGGTTCCTGTGAGGAGTAGACTTTGCAGTTGGATTGAAGACATCCATGGGTTCTCTTCAACTAACAAAGCGTGTTGAAAGGATGGAGATCGAGGAGTCAAGATATGTGATATGTATTCATTCAAATCCATTGGACACTAGTCGCAGTAAACCTTGTATACATGTATCCTCCTATACAATTAGCGGTTGTTGCAGTTGATTTACCTATGAAGATAGGTATGCATGGTTGATGCACGATAAGGATATTTCTACAAGATTAGAGACACAGGACGTTGTTGCACACTTGCTCGAGACAAGCAAGGAATTGAGTGTGGGAGAGTTGTTGGGAAGCCTCTTAGGCCCTTGTAATAGTCATCACACAAGACATTAGACATTATCATACATTATACATAAGTGAATATTTGAATATATGTAAATGTACAAAGAGAACATAACGTAGAATTATATGGAGCATGTACAACCGTTCCAACCATATATCCAATGTATAAAAAATCATGAAGAAGGAATACAAACTCAATTGATTAACCTTCCCACAAATACTTCTTGAGTATGTGTGTGTGTTCTTAATGTGCTTCCTCCAATGTAGTATCTTCCTTAAATGCATGTAATCTAGAAGATTACAACAGCTAACAAAGACACAAGGCACTCATCATAGTGGCAAAGAAGAAATATATAAATTGATTGCAACATTTGTAAAAGTATCTTGAATATGTTAATTGATTATTTTAGATGTCCTGGTCAAAACTAAATCCTTCTTATCTAATTTGTCCATATAACATATTTTCACAAGAAAAAAATACGATTTGCATCCAAATCACTTGGAGAAAGAAATGATGCAACACAAATTATGTACAAATTTCATGATTTGGATTTTGGATGGAGAATGAGGTGAGAAGGATTTCAATCCTATTATATAAATCAATAAATAAATAGAAAAAGATCTAGTATAGTAGATAGCTTACATATACAAGTTTAATTTTAAACTTGTAGCAAGTAATATCTTATTGGTCCACCCTTGTGCTTTGTTTTATTACCTTAACATGATATGTACTTTATTAATAGTACCTAAGCAAATCCGTACCACTCAAAACCTTGTAAGAAACCTTCATAAGTGTTCAAAACATATTAACGGTAGTTTTTACACCGTGTGTTATCTCACCAATGTTATTTTAAATCGCTTTATGTATTGTTGCTATCTCAAACTCACAAGAAGATCCCAACTTGTTAGAATATATGGGCTTTTAATGCACCTTGATGTCAGTGGGGCTTCCAACCCTCCAATTTCCAAAGATGTTCAATATTTTTCTTTTCCCTCAATTGGAGATTTTATTAAATATTTTATTCATGACCTCTTCAAGATCAATTTCTTGGTATTTTGATACTTTCATGAATCACTCTAACTACTTTATACAAATTCAAATTCTTTTACACCCATGAAAGTAAAAGTAGGTGATGCATTTTCAAACCAAAAGACTTTTACTTTGGTTATCAATCTCCATTAATGTGAGTCTTCTTCTCACACACTTTTCTTTACCACTGCATTATAAGGACATTGGAAGTACAAAATGGCATATTGCTAGATCATAACTTTTTAATGAGAATATTTATAGTTCTTCAAAACATCTAATTCATGAGATGTGGCAGAATTATTAGAATAATGTGTTTTTATGTAAAATGTGTTTCTTTAATATGTATTATAACTATTTAATTTGACAATTATGATTATGTTTTAAATATAAAGTGATATGATGGTTCGTCTTCTTCTCAATACTAATGGCTATATTGATTTATGGATTAACATCTAATTGGTTGGGGATTTCTATTTCAAAAACATGGAGGGTCATTTGTAGATTACTGATTTTAAAAAACTAATATGTATATTATTTTCCTTTTGCATCAAGTGGTCACATTGGCTAGGATAAAGGATTATTTTAATCTCTAAAGATTTTAACCACACAACACATTGATGTACCGATATTTGATTTGTTTTTGTCAGTGGTTTCCTTAGGTTGTTCAACCTATGTGGATATACCATGTTTATCAAATATTGATCCAAGTGGATTTTATGACCGAAAATCTGATGTTATTAAATGTTAATGAAAATGAATCAATTTCAAATAGCTCGATGGGAGCTTTCCAACGACACTTGAACGGGCTTAAACGGTCACCGTATGCAAAATTTATGATGTTTTGAAGTTTTCGGCAAACAGGGAAAAGTCAATAGGGGTCTGACACATAGCAGCACTGTGACATGACATGTGGCAACACCAGGATGTGACATGTGGAACTAACACTAACATGGTAGGTGATGATATGGAACTGGAGCTGACATGACAGGTGTTGACGTGGCAAGTGACTGTGTTCACTGTGCATCAAAGTGGCCAAATCGGAGGGTGACACGTGACCCAATAAAAGCATGCCACGGGACATCCCCAATCAAGCTAAAAAGGTCCAGATGTGGCAACACCAGGATGTGACATGTGGAACTAACGCTGACATGGTAGGTGATGATATGGAACTGGCGCTGACATGATAAGTGTTGACGTGGCAAGTGACTGTGTTCACTGTGCATCAAAGTGGCCAAATCGGAGGGTGACATGTGACCCAATAAAAACATGCCACGGGACATCCCCAATCAGGCTAAAAAGGTCCAGAACTCTGGTTTTGATTTTTTCATCGAAAAGAATCGAACCTCCGACCTCATAGCTAACAGGAAAATGATGTATCCTATACTACCAGTGAATTCTTGTTAAGAATAGTCACGATATTTTATTTAAAATTGTTTTGTTGTCATAATAAGCCAAAAATAAGGTATCCGTGTATTGAAACACACGACCTCTGCAAACTATTCTCCATATACCTATCCACACTACCAAAATTACTCCCGCATGTAGCCAATACACCAAACTGTAAATAATTGTTATGGAACAACATATTACATTGATATTATTGTTATGTTGTTAGGCCCAAAACCTAGTAGTCCACTAGTTTGACCCCGCACCTACAGCATATTAGCGGACACATTTAACCATTATAATATCTGTATGACTCAATTTGGAATGGGGTTGAAATTTGTTTTGTTTACCATATATTATATGGTTAATATAATATTTTTATTTGGTTATTAAAATATTACCATATATTATATGGTTATAACCATATATTCCATCCTCCATTAAAATTGGATATATATAATATATGGTTATAACTACATATTCCATCCTCCATTAAAATTGGATCGGATGTGGAATTAATCCATCGACCTTTGGTATATAATCAAAGGAATTTTTGCCATTAGACTATGGTTGGATTTGTAAAGAAATGATATTGTTCATATTGTAAATAATTGCCTTAGTATTTTTGTAAATGCAAATGTATTCTTGCATAAAATACATTGGAAAAGTGGGTTTTAAGCTTAGTTATTGCAGCCTAGTTTTGGGAGGTGATTTTTACTTTGAGCCAAAGCCTTGTAGCAGAGTTGGAGATAACATTGTATGCAGGTTAGGAGCCTTTTTTGTTTTTAATTTGAGTATTTGAATATCATTAATAAAGCGGCCGCTCATTAGAAGCAGACCCGGTGACGTATCCCAGAGGGGTGAACTTTGATGTTACCAACATCATCTTTGTCTCTTCTTTATTATTTCTACTATTATTTCTTCAATTCCGTAATTCTTATTTATTCACTAAATGTTTTATGAGTTTTGAGAAAAACTACTCATAATTATAACTTGCAAATAAGTCACATTTCCAGATCAAGTTTGGTCTTAGAGCAGGTTTGACGGGATTTGCAAGTGGTGGATGTTAACCAGGCTCAAACTCAAGCGAGGTGAAGGATCATTGGAAGAAGCAAATCCTGAGATTGGATGCATATTCCGAAGAAGGGAAATGGTGGCATCAAGGTCACCAAGAGAACATACTTTTGGTTCCAAAGACGCTTTCTTTCAAGCATTTATGAAAATGCAATCCATGGTGGAAGAAATGTACAAGGATCGAAAGAAGGACAAGGAAGAAAGTGGTCCATCGGGGACAACTACAAGAGTTGAAGGACAAGGTGGTGACCCTCCTGAAAGTCCTCCATCGCCTTCATCCTCTTTTAGTTTGAGTGGGAGTTCTTCTTGTTCTTCTTCTGTAAAAAAGCACTCTAAGAAATCTTCTCTTGATTTTCCTTTATTAAATATTGACATTAAGTTTGATTTGCCTATATATGACGGTTAAATTAATGCAAAAAACTTGGATAATTGGGTCAAGAAAATGAAATTTTATTGTAGGATTCAAAAGATTGTGGATGACAATACTAAAATCCAGTTAACTACTCTTCGATTGTGAGGTACCACACTCATTTGGTGGGAAAGTAAAACTCAAGCAGATCTCAAACAAAAGGGTAAAATTATTTCATCTTGGGATGAATTTATTTTTGCACTAAGAAAACAATTTTATCCCTTAGCATATATGCAAAAGGCAATGATGGATTGGAAAACATTAAAGCAAGATAAAAGGAAAAATGTACAGGAGTTTAGAAAGAGAGCTTTGATATTATGCATTCCTTTGTACACACAGGAAACTTTGTTAAAATATATAGGTGTATTACATTATTATTTGAAGCATGCAATACTTATGTTTAATTCAACTAACCTTGATGAAGTTAGTTTACAAGTGGCTCACCTTGTTTCAAGTAGAAGGAATGACCATGGAAGTTTCTCCTCGGAATTCGTTCAGCCAAAAGAAGGCAAGAACAAAGGGAAGGAGAAATTCAAGCGGATTGCTACAATGAAGAAGGATGATGAGAGACTGTCTTGTTCTGATTGTCACGAGAAGGGACATGATGAGGATCATCGTTGGAAATTGCATCCAAATTGAAGCCAAATTGGGCTCGACATCATAAAGGTAAAAAGAAGACCACAATCATAGTTCAAGATCTTAGATCAGATTTTGATGAAGAAACTAAGGTTATGACTATGGGAATTAAAGGTATAATTTCTATTGCTAGTTCTGCTTCATATGCTTCTTCTTCGAAGACTAATGTAATCCTTGATGAAAGGGAAAAAATGAACTGTTTCATATACAAGTCATCTCAAAACACACTAAGATAGACACACTTGTTGATAATGAATCACGAGTTAATATTATTTCAAAACAAGTTGTTAGGAATTTGGGATTGGAAACTAAACCTCATCTGAGACTATATCCATTGGGTTGGGTTTGTGATAATGTTAAGTTACAGGTAACTAAGCAATGTAAATTATGATTTGCAATCACATCTAGTTTCATAGATGAGKTAAAGTTAGATGTGGTTCCACTTGAMATTTGTGGGATTGTTTTGGGAAGTCCATATTTATATGGTAGTAAGGCCATTTTCTACAAGGAACATAGAAGGTATCACATTTTGAAAGATGGGATTGATTTCATCGTGAGAACTCATCAAATGAAGAATAATTTGTATGTTGTCAGTATTGGGCAAATGAAAACAAAAATCAATGCAATAAATAACTTGTCACTCATGTTTGTTAAGGAAGAATGTGATCCTATAAATGATGCAGTTAAGATTGATTCTAACTATAATGAGATATTTCATGATTCATAAGATGTACCAAATGAGATGATGTTGCATGAAAGTGTCCAGGATCCAGGTTTGCAGTCTATGGTTGAAAGTAAAATAGATCCTTTGGTTGATGTTGTTCCAGTTGAGAAGGACAAATGTGTTTTGATTCATTCGCATTCACACTTTTATATTCAATTTTGTTGCTCAGATTTTTAATAGTCAATGGAGTATGGATAGAAGTTGCAACAATGAATACTAATGTTTGGGAAATGGAGGGAATGGCTAATATGATCAACAATGCTATTTCAATTTGCATTTTTGTTGTGATGAGCCAAATGATCATTTTTCGAGCAGGAGGAATGGATGATAGTGGAAAAGTGAGGTGACAATGTTCTCACTTTATTTCTAAATGAACCAAACTTTTGGTGGTCCAAAATATTTTCAGTKGGGAGGATTGATCCAGGTGGATTTTGTGACTGAAAATTTGATGTGCTTAAATGTTGATTAAAAGGACTCCATTGCGAAGAGATTGACAAGATATTTCCAACGATGTTTGAACGAGCTCAAACTGACACCGTATGTAGAAGTTATGATGTTCTAAAATGTTTGGTAAATAAACAAAAAGTGAACAAGGGTCTGACATGTGGCAGCACCAAGACATGACACATGGTAGCACTAGGATGTGACACGTGGCACTAGATCTGATATGATAGATGATGATGTGGCACTGGAGTTGACCTGACAAGCGTTGTCGTGGAAGGTGACTATGTGTTGACTAGGCAGGTGATTATGCTTCCAAGTGGTCGAATCATAGCATGACATGTGGCCCAATCAAAGCATGCCACATGGCACCCCCAATCAAGATAAAAAGGTCTAGAACTCTGATTTTTTCGTCGAAGGGAATCAAACCTCCGACCTCATAGCTAACAACCAAATGACTTACCCCTATATTGTCGATGAATATTGTTAAGAATAGTCAAGATATTTTATTTAAAGTTAGTTTGTTGTCATAATAGATCGAAAATGGGGGATCCGTGGATTGGAACTTGCAACCTCCACAAAAATATCTGCTATATAACTATCCACACTACCAATATTACTTCCACATGTAGCCAATACACCAAATTGTCGGGACTTGTAGGCAATGAGATATTACATTGATATTATTGTTATGTTGTTAGGCCCAAAACCGAGTAGGCCATAGGTTTGTCTCCACACCTACCGCATACATGCCAACACAGTTAACCATTATAATATCCATATGACTCAATTTGGAATGGGGTTGATTTTTTATTTTTTTTGACCATATATTATATGGTTAATATAATATTTTGATTTGGTTATTAAAATATTACCATATATTATATGGTTATAACCATATATTCCATCCTCCATAGAAATTGGATCGGATGTGGAATTAATCCATCGACCTTTGGTATATAACCAAAGTCATTTTTTCCATTAGACTACGGTTGGATTTGTAAATAAATGATATGGTTCATATTGTAGAGAATTGCCTTGGTATTTTTGTAATTCTAGGGGTATTTCCTGCATAAAATACATTGGAGAAATGGGTTTTAGGCCTAGTTATGGCATCCTAGTTTTGAGAGGTGATTTTGCCTTAGATCCATAGCCTTGTAGCAAATTTGGAGACAACATTGTATGCAGGTTGGTAGCCTTTTTTATGTAATCTGAGCATTTGAACATCATTAATAAAGAGGTCAGTCATTGGAAGCGAACCCATAGATGTATCCCAAGAGAGGTGAACTCCATTATTGATCCAGATTCGGATCCAGGAGCTTGATGGGTATCAGAAAGGCCTAAAAATCAATGTTCTCAGAATGACATCAAAACGGACGTGTGTGTAGGCCTCGTCGATACAAACCCAACGCAACTTGAACGGGTTCAAACGAACCTCATATGCTCCTGATATTGCGTTCTGTTTGAAAAGTCAAAACAGGTAAAAAGTCAACTATCAAAAAGTCAACGTTGACATCATCATGCTGACGTGGCAGAGGTACAGTTGACAGATCATATAGTTGATGCGGACCAACCAGGAGGTGACACTTGTCACCACTGAAAGGGTGATACGTGGCACACTTGTACAGGTGGCAGGTACAGTCAGTGGGCACGCGGCAGACATGTGTGCTGATGTGGTAGGTGTTGACTGGGCAAGGTATGGACATGTGGACCATCTGGAAGATGACAAGTGGCAAGGTATTGGCGAATGTTGTCGTGCCATGTGGCCTAGACGTGGGCTGCCACATGACACGTGATTACTGGCTCATTTGGTTGTATGTTAAAAATTATGGTATCCCCGAGTTTTGAACTCGTGACCTCCCACAGGATGTAACGCCTTGGGAATAGGTCGAATGCCATTGCACCAAGCGTGTGACTTGGTATTATAAATTTGCGCACTTATATTTAAAGTGTTGAAGGGTGTTAAATGGGAGTGGAAGGGGCTGGGGTTAGGCCCCAGCCCCCAGTTTATTGTAATCCGTGTAACCACAATACTAAAGGGCGTGTGTGCCATTCCGTTAAACCACCTGAGCGCGCAAGTGTAGCACCGGTCCCCATATGACTCGGGGGTTAGAACTAAAGGCCATGCGCTAGAATAGGGCGTGGTCCTATTGAATAACCATATGACCATAAATAGGGGGGCACGCTCAGTTTGGAGGCTTATCCCTATTATTATGGCATAAAGTGGGTTTTTCATCATATCTTTATGGTTTTTATTGATTTTTATTAACCAGTTTTGGTTATTTGGCCATATCTTGGTGGATATTGGGCCAAACTGAGTGCAACGAAAAGTGGGATGTTGGGATTTGATCCCTCTACCTCATGTCTATATAAACCAATCCATTGTGAGGTTTTAAACAAGCAATAAGAAGCAAAGAATCTTGAAGCCAAGGTCAAGTAGTCTTGAGCAGTGCAGAGTAGCTGAGCTTTGGAGACAGTTTCTGAGAGTTATACTACTACATTTTCAGTGTCGTTTGTTGCATCAGGTTTCTGAGACAGAGCAGAATACAACTAATCAATCAGATCCCTATATGATGTAATTTCAAATGCAGATTGTAAAACATTGAATATTGAATAGAGAAAGCCTCCCTCACTGAAGACAAAGTAGGTGAGATTGTCAAACTCCGTTATCAGTGTCCAATTTGTTGATGGTTTGCTTACTTTGTGTTATCTGCTATTGCTCTTAATTCTTTAATTCTTTTTCATTTTCATATTCACATGTACTATCAGAAAAAGGTCTTGATAGAATTGAAGTTATAGTGTGAAATTGCTAAGCTTCGATTTTCAGATCAATTATCAACCTCGTGTTTGTATCTTCTTTTTAATTTCTTCTATTCTTTCTTCAATTCCACAATTCTTATTTATTCACCAAGTGTTTTATGATTTTTGAGCAAAACTAACTCATAATTAACATGCAAATAAGTCACATTTCCAGATCAAACATGGTATCAAATCCCCTATGAATATTATTCTC
>SNQJ01S0145521.1:24048-48120 GCA_010110895.2 Picea sitchensis | reverse complement strand
ATTTTGGTCGTCTCATTTTTTATAGAGACCACATTTACAACATTGAGGGTAGCCCTCAATAAAAAGGGTTTGAGTTGTCATCTTCATAGGATAGTTTTTCATGCGTGTATGATTCATATGTTTAGAGCCTGATGATAACATGATTACAGATTTATTTGAGGATGACCGATTGCATCATTTTCAAGATGATTTTCAGTCATCCCATGGGACTTGTGATGCATATCTTTTTGGGAGTTGGGACTTGTTGTATGAGAACTCTCAACCACCTTCATCCTCAATGTTGGAAAAATACTAGGACGTGGACATCTCAGATCGATCAAAGGCTCACTCTACAAAGAGGAAGCATCTTCATATTGAGGTTTTCTACAGGGGTTCACAGATGAAGAGGACACATTTTTCTTTCTCTAGACCTAAGCTTGTCCCTTATCTCATTCCTACTTATCAGGGTAATCATGAGGTCTTCTTGGGATCTCTCATATCTTCTTGATCTTCATGAAATAGAGATCATACTATTGGAGATGAAGATGAACCATCGTCTACATATGATAACCCTCTTCAGAGATGGAATGATTGTGCTTGTGGCTACGCCTTCAAGCAACATGATCAGGATAATGGTTTCTCCTTCTAGTAGGACTTCCTCCCTCCCACCCATCTCTCTTCGTTTCATTTCTTGGTTGATTATATATCTATTTATGCTCATGATCGTTATGTGCTTGACTTATCTCTGGTGTTTTACATAATTAAGCATAAGGGGAAGATATTTTGACAAGATGATCCACTGGTTGTATGACTTCACCTGACATCACCTATCGCTTGATATTCAAGGCCCCAAACCCCAGATAAGTGGGTGGGTCATCTTGCTTTCCTTGCATTTGCATCTTGATTTCTCATGTTAGTTTAGATGCATTTCATATTTCATTTTTCTCTACTTTCATATTGATTTCATTGAAGTATGCTAATTATGTTTTTCATTGAAGGACTATTTGAACCCCTACGTGGTTGGGTTAAGGCCTTCCAACCAGGATGTATAAAGGATGCTATCATTACAATACCATCAAATCGGGGTGAGCGAGGAGGATGTGCATAACATGGTTTACAGGTGTCACTATGAGCATAATGAGTTTTTGGTCATACCATTTGGGTTGACTAATGTCCCTGCTACATTCCAGCCATATATCAATCAGGTATTCTTTCTACAATTGACGAAATTTGTTTTAGTTTTATTTGATGACATCTTAATCTACATTAAAATAGGGGAGGACTGCTTGAAGCACATAAATGAGGTGCTTGGCATACTTGAGAAACATTCATTTTACGCCAAGGTATCAAAATGTGAGTATCGGTTGATTGAAACTTTGCATTTGGGGCAGAAGATTAATGCTCAAAGGGTTAGTGTTGATGAGAAGAAGATCAAGAAATTCTAGGATTGGCCTAAACCAAGGAATTTGTCACATTTGAGAGATCACATGAAGCATATGTTTGGGTTTCTTATCCCCTAGCCTAGGGATAACTAAAGAGATTATGTCTCGAGGCCCACAGGTCATAGACATGGAGTATCAAGAGCCATATTGACTTGACCTTGGCCCTGGAGGGCCCATCCTTCTTCTTCTTCAACGCCTCCACCTTGTCAGTAGGAGCAACATCCATCCCATTGGCCTGGTCCTTCAACAACAATGGGTCTTCTCCATGAGGGAATGAGTCTGGGTATCATGGTATGTGTCACTTTGATTCTCAAAACATTTGAATATGTGCATTTAATTCTTTTTACTTCTAATGTATGCTTGGACCTTATGCCTTTCCACTTGTCCACACCTGGGGGGAATGAAAAGATTCCCTAGTAAGCTAGTTCCCGTGGGGTTTGAGTTGCCACTGGGGGGTTCATGAAAGGTCATTGTCTGTTCCCACTATACTTATTACTTTTCATCTTTTTGCCTCTCATCCATCCCATACATTGGTCTGGGCATTGGGTTTGCCAAGCTAGCAAAGGGTTGTACCTTATCTTATGAGAAGAAGGGGCTAAAGGCCCAGAGGGTAAAAGTAGTTGGAAAAATATAAAAGACAAAAGAATAAAACCTTCAGATGCTTCACCCAGGGATCCTTGAGAAAGAAATAAAAGGCTTCTCAGCAAGAAACAGAGGGACCCATAAAATAATAAAATCAAGACCTAGTTGGAGGATAGGAGGTCTCATCACAAGCCAGCCTATAAGGTCCATGGGCATGTAGCGATATGACACTACCATTCATCTGGTCACCATGCCAGGGTAGTGGCTCTTAGTGGCATAACCAATAGAAAGGGGATCTCATAACGAGACAACCTTCTCATATCTGTGAAATGCTTGTGGTTAACATTGCCACCACTGGTCACCACACCAGGGAAGTGTCCCCTAACTAGTCTCTTGAAAGAAAAAGAAACAAGATAAAAAGATAAAATGCATGAATGGGCTTGGAAACATTTTCATCCATGACAAGGTGCAACTCACTCTCTTTAGAGGAACCCACATGTAATCCATACATTCCCTTGTCATCACTGCACCCATTACTAAGACATCCCTTACCACCTCACCCACTTACATCGCCTGGATTTGTCTTCACCTGGAAACATCCCACATCCAATGAGAACTAGCCCAATAGGACATCCTATCATCCCCTCCAAACCTAGCTTGTAGAATAGCATAACGTCTTTGAGCACTTGCCTGTGAAAGGGGGTTTCATGCACATGTTTAAATAACTCTATTATTAGATGTGATTGACATTGCTATGATCCATGTGACTTATGAGAACATGGAGGGCGTACTTGTTGTTGTTGTAGGGCCACACCCGATGGACAGGTACACATGGGGAGATGATTTGTTCAGACCTCCATGGGGCTAAAATCCCACCAGATGGATGTTGAGACCGCAGCCAGTGGAAAAGACAGATCAGATTTTTGCACCAAAGAGAGAGTAGGATGTTCCACCAGAGACATCCTGGCAGGCCTGGACCCAGGGGGCTCTTGCCCTAAAATATTTAAAGAAATGGATCTTTCATTAGTCTATCTAGTGGATTACTTTGAATTTTCCTCTGACATGGAAACTTGTAAAGCTCAGAAGCCACCACCCCAAAGATTTACAGCTCTAATGGAATGTAGTAACATCTGAATTAAATCCAACTCTTAGTTTCTAACACAAATAGATCATAGTCAGCTTTCATGAAATGAAGGTTATAAATAGCTTACCATCAGATCCATTTCGAAGTTGTAAGGGTAATCACTTCTATATAGAGGACATTGTTGTAGCCTGTGGACAGTATAGATCAGAATGTTGAACAAGGGCATCTACACATTATATGTGTTGGGTCTTCTAGTGGATACACTGTTAGAAGTTAAACCATTAAACTTTAACAAATTAAGAAACACTTAAGTAAATGTGCATCCAACATCCCAACAATAAGCTTGCCACAAATTAAATGACTATTTATCATAATAACAAAAAGAATAAATAGATATGTTCTAAGCTACCATAGCATAAATGAAGCAAAAGCAATCAATTGAACATAAAATAAAGCTATTCATTAACTAGTGGTGCAAAACTTTACATAGGATATGTACAATGTCCAAATGTCAATTGTAATAACAACACAAGTATCAGAAATGATTCACATATTTATAACATAAGAAACCTAATTTAGGTTTTTTTCTTCCTAAGTCTTTCTTCTCTCTCCTTTAAACAACTAGTTCCTATGCCCAATATATATCCATCTCTAGAAAATGGCAATATCTTGGTTACCTTGTAGTTAAGATTTAGGGTTAGAAGAGAGGCATAATAAAGTGAAATTTAAGAATTTCTCCTTCGGCAAAATCCTCTAGTTTTGAGAAAAAATTCCAGGGGTCAAAGCTCATAAAAAAACCCAAGTAAAGAAAAATTGTAGGAGGGCATGTTATGATTCTTCTATGACTTAGTGACTACCTTTATGATATTGGAAAATTCATAGTATTGCATCTGCAGTTCCTTGAGAATGGGCTGCCTTATGATCCATTCTAAATTATAAACAATCTTCTGGGCACATCTAAGTAGTATAGACTGCCATAAGCTTTGTAGGAGTCCTTGTGATTCCCTTTGGCCCTATTGCTACTCAAACTCTCTCTAAGTGAAAAGTCCTAACCACAACTATGAAATCCTAAATGCAACTTAGACTAGCCACTTCTATCACCTAGGTGGTCTAATCTTTCTCTTTTTCAGACTAAGAGGTTCCTAGCCTAGGGAGGCTTCCCTATAAAATAATTAAATCGAAGTCATTGTTTAGAATGAAAGCAATGAAAGGGATTTCTGAGAACCAATCTGGTTGATTAGGTCCCAAGACTGGCTAGTGAAGGTTTAAGGAACAATTATGGTAACCTACATGCAACAATCACCGAAGGGAAAGTACCCTCATAGTTGGTGGGAACCCTCCAAGGGAACTGCGGCAGTGATCGTCCGTCCGTCCAAGGTATCACAAGTATTTCCCCCTTGCAATCACCTATGTGATATCTTGAAATTTCTATGTTTACCACTTCACAATCAATGTTCGGGGTGGAACATTCACTGGTCAAACCACACGCAAAGGCAAGGTAACTAAGCCTAAAATTCCAAAAAGTGATTTCACTTAGGGTGGCTTGCACTTCTGGAATCCCTAAATGCATAGTAGTCCAAGTAGTGCTACAAACACCCGAACATGCGGAGAGGGGATATCTTCCCTGCCTTCTCTAAGTGGGACCTCATGATTGATGCATGTGTTAGGTGTGCTTCCTAGGGATTGATTTCTAGATGGATTTTTAGATGTTGCAGTGGAAGTTTTTATTGATTTAATGAGTTGAATTAGTGCTTGTAAATTTGCAAGAGTATGAATTTTCTGAAGTGAAATGTTGCAAATATGTAAGTGTTGATCCAAAATGAAGTGTGTGATGATTCATACATGAATTGGAGAATTGAAATGTAAAGCATTCATAATTTCATACATGCCAAGATAACCATGTTCGTTTACTTAACGATTATGTGCTTGTAAATGTGAATCCCATGAAGATGAAATCCAATGTCAAAATATAATTAGACTTGTTATCGCATGATTTGTACTTGTGCAAAGCCCACCACAAGATCCCCAAATCTTGTGTAACTATGGAAGAATCTACCACTGTCACCTAAGTAGATATTTCCCTTGTTTTAGTGATAGAAGAGGTCCACCACAAGGGAGGCTTCCTTGGTGACCTCAAGGGATCAAATAGCAAGTTTAGTAACCAATCCTATTGTCCCTATCTAGATCACATAATGGTTGGTCTAGGTCAAGGAAAGAGAAGAGATTTGAAGATGATTTGGCACCTACTCGAAACAAGAACACTTTGTCACATATATATAACAACTTCCAAGACAAAGTATACAATAAAGACCTCTTTTAAACACTAGACAAGTTAGATATATATGGTTGTTACGAATTGCAACAGTAAACTAGTCTTATAACAACAATAAGTAATTTGTGATAGTAGCAATAATAAGTGTTCAAAAATACCACAATTGACCATGAAAATTAAGCATACAACCAATAGAACATTATCCAATTGTTAGAGGTAATTTATGAATGAGTTAAGCCACCTTTAAATGAGTGTATGCAACAAACTGTTGTTGTTTTATATGGATGTAGAATTTTTTTATAACAAGAACACAAGTATAGTGAGTTTTCTAGGGTTAGAGTTAGTGTAGTTAGTAGAATGCTTGAGAGTTTTGAGAGAGAGATTTTATCAATCAATTCACCATAAGAGTTCTTTAAGATTAGTGCCTTTATAGGGTTATGGAGTTTTCTAATGCAACCAAGCTTGAAGGTTGATCTACTTGAAATCAATAGATATGATCTAAACCCTAAGGTGCAAACACATTTGGGACTTAGGATTTATATCTTTAGGAGAAGGATGTCTAGGGTGCAAGCACATTTGGGCCCTAGAAATCATTCCTCACTTCTTGTGCCTTACCTCATTTTCTCTTTTTTGGGAAATCGTAAGGTTTTGTTTGGATATCTTATCCTTTCTCAGCCTTCACGGAGCAGTGATATTCTAAGTGAGGATGAAGATGAGACATCATCTAGTCCACTCCAGATATGTATAGAGTAGGCTTGTGGCTATGCTTGCAAGCAAGAGTTCCAGGATGATTGAGATTGTGGTTTCTCTTTTTAGCAGGATTTCCTCCCCCCCACCCTTTTCAATGAGTTTTGTTTCGTGATTGATTATATATATTTTTATCCTCATGATTACTATGTGTTAGAGTTATCTTTTTTGTTTCACATGATTACACACAGGGGGAGATACTTTGACAAGATGATCAAATGGTTGCACTGGTTATATGACTTCACCTAACATCGTCCAACACGTGATCTTCAAGGCCCCAAGGCCCCATGTGAGTAGGTAAGTAGGTAATTCATTTTGATTCCCTGCATTTGCATATTGATTTCTCATACTAATTTATATGCATTTCATTTTCATTATACTCTTCTTGCATATCAATTTCATGCTTAGTTTAGAAATTTTTGAAAAAATGTCAAATTTTTCTTTTCTGGTTTAGTGGGTTTTGATATGATCATATCAAAAAAAGTATGAGTAGGCCATCATTCACTTGAAATTTTGATGTTTACTTGCAGGCATGGGTCTACCAGGAAATGTTGCGGTTCTCATGCATTCTACGGCGAGCACATGTCCCCAAGTAGAAGCCAAATGTTATCCCCATTTTGTGGATAACTAAGGAGATGATGTCTCAAGGCCCTAAGGTTGCAGATATGGAGTGTTGAGAGACTACATGATCAGCAATATGATTTTCACATATGGAAAAACCACTCACCACCACAAATGGTCACAGGTTTACAAATGGCATCCACCACACCAGTTGGCTTCTGGAAGGTAGTGGGCCTTGCTCCATGAGGTGCAAGTCAATATTATGGTGAGAATAATTTCAATACCTAAGCAATTTGATTATGTTGTATCTTGGGTTGCTCTAGATTTCATGATATGTGCTTGGAAATTATGCCTTTTTCCCTGCTTCACCTTGGTGGTTGACATTGTGCCCTAGTAAGTGGTCTTCTTTGGGAATGGGTTTCCTGCTGGGAAATCCCTTGATTAGCCACCATACCACTCCTGACCATACTTATCATTTTCCATCATAATTCCCCTATGTTTCCTTATCTCTTGGGATATTAGGGTGTATTGACCCAAAGAAGGGGTTGTCCCTCATTCTATGGGAAGAAGGGGCTAAAGGCCAAGAGGGGTTGGTGTTGGGTAAAAGATAAAAGGTATATATGAACCTTCCATATGTTTCTCTCAGGGATCACCCAAGAAAGCAATAAAACACTTATCTTTGAATAAAAGGGGACCCATAATATAACAAAGAAATGCCTAAAAGGTAGATTGAAGGATATGAGGTCTCATCATGAGCCGACCTATCACGTCCATGGATATCTAGTGGTATGACATTGTCATTATCTGGTCACCAAACCAGGGCAGTGGCCCTCAATTGTATGGTTGAGAGAAAGGGGGTCTCATCATGAGTCATCCTTCTAATTTCAATTTGATATTTGTGGGTGGCATTGCCATCATATGGTCACTGTGCCAGGGCAATGACCTTCAACCTCTCCTTGTGCTAAAGAAAATATAAAGAAAGAAAGATAAAAGGAAAATAATGGGCCTGGAAAAAGTGCATTGAAAACAAAGGTACCACACACCCTATACAAAGGCACCCATGAATTGGATGGCCTAGCCTACCCATTTCCTACCCATTTCCTACCAAACAATTTGCCTAGGAGGGGAAAAACGTACTACTTTTGAGCATGAATTCATGGTATTGGGGATTTGGGCTTGGTGGTGAGGTGCCACTCACTTACACTTGGTCGTTCTGATGAGAAGAGGGTTTTCACCAAGAAATAATCCTTTAGATGCTTGACACATGGCCTTGGGAGGCCCTTCCATCCTTCCCCAGCTCCGACGACCTCTTCAAAGTGGAAAAATGTACCCTAAAGGGGTGATATCATCCTTAATTAGGGTTTAATTTGTGCAAAAGATGAAATTTTAAGACAACTATTTAATATTATTATGTTAAGGGGGAAATATTAGGGTTCTTGACCCCTAATCTTGTTTTTTACTCCTTATTTTGTGTACAATCCATGTTGGCTAAATTTTGTATAAAAATAGATCATAAGATCTCATTTTAGGACATAAATATCCCTCATAGAGAAGGAATTATCTGAAATTTCCAGCCCTCTTGTCTCTTTTTATCTCTTGTGCACTTGTTTATAGCTATATTGATGAATGGTTGATGGATGAGTGAGGCACTATCCTTGGATCATCCCTTTTTTAGCTTTTATGGTGGTTTGTCTTAGCTTTTTTTCCTTGAATTGGTAATCTTTTACATTGTGCTATCAATATTGTTCAAGTAAAGTTTATTTTGGTAGAGCATGGTGGGAAGTATAAGGGAATACACCTCCACCATAGTCTCCACCATTTTATGCTTACATCTATTGGTTTAACAAGAGGGGTTTGCTAAAGGAAGTATAAGGGCATACACCCTCTTAGCCCAAACTCTAGCTAGAGTTACTTGCCTTGGTAAGTAAGAGGGATTTAAGGTAGTACCTCTATCTATTTCTTTCCAACCCAATTCCATTAAACCATTTTTTAAAAGGCACTAGTCGTTTACTTGTACATTGGAGAAATAAATTGATTCCTTGGTAAACATGAATTTCTCAGAAGTTTTAAATCTCTCTCTTTGGGATAATGATCTTGATGCCTTGAGGGATCTTTCCTCCCTAAGGGAATCCCCTTTCAAGCACAATTTATTTCTGTAGTAAAACTAACCTACAGCCATTAGGTTTGCACTAACCCTAGCCTACTAACCCCATCTGCTCCTAAACTAACCCTAGATTAGGCCTAAATTTCTGCCCTAACTGTCTACTAACCTAGGCACATCTTTTAAGCTAAATTTGAGAGTGATTTTGTTGGATAAAATTTCTGATATAGGGCTTGGTTTGATAATCCATATAGCTGATAACTTTACTGTAGAAACTCAGATAAAGTCACTCCCACTTTTTCTTTCACACTTAAAATTGCTAAAAGTTTGCTAACTTGTTCTCCTAGGTTTAGAACTTCGGTGTTTTCTTTGGGAGGATTTTGGTGGATGATTTCGCTGTCATACAAAAATCTTACTACAACAAGTCTACAAAAAATACTTACGCATACAATATTTATGACAGCCACAACTAATTACTAAAGTCTCATGCTATAAATTATGAATTTTCTCTTGTCATTATCTCTACTTGTTTCCATATCTTACTTGACTTTAGAAATATTTAAACAAATCTCAATCTTTTTATTGTTGATATATATTTTTTATCTATTGCTGCAAATTAGGACAACAAGCTTAACTTTCTTATCCACCTAGGTATTGCAAGGTGTTTTCTTGTTGTTTTGGGTGATGCAGGTGCACCACGACAACTATCTTGGAGTATCCATTTACCTCTCTCTAGTCATCATTTCCAATCATTCATTTATTCCATCACTTGAACTTCCGGGGGACTTCTCCTTACACATCCCTTCATCCTTATCATTCCCCATAGGATCTTCTTGTTCTCCTCCCGAAGTGACCTTAGTCACCCCAAGTCAGGGGACCTACATCAAGGTGACATTGGGTGTAGGATTCCCAAAGTTATAACACTTGTTCCCATGGTTGGGTCGGACTTTCCCAACCTACAACACCCATAATGAAGGTGTTTAGTGCACCTCTTAGCCACTAGGGTGTCCCCCCTTGATGTGACTCTTTCATCTCTAAATTGATAGGAATACCTTTCTAAGATTGTAGGTGGGTAGGTGTTTTCTAGTTATTAGATCATTTGGTGGTTGGGTGGGATTTTTAACCTACAGCAATGCTTGGAATAATATTTTGGCACCTGCCATTGGCCGTGGAGGATTTTTGAATATACCGAACCCTAATGACACTTTGCTTAAGATTTGTCTAAAATTCTTTGCAACAGCTTGCACAGCAGCTCCATTGAAATTCAGCACACACCCTTGAGCTCTTCACTTTGACTCAGCCGCTGGGCGACTCCACTCCACAAACCACCTTTCCTTATTTCTCCCTTTCATCCTTTTGATGAGCATTAGTCTCATCTGGTGACTCTACATTATTGAGATTACCTAAGTGATGGAACCCTTGACTCTGGGACTTACCATGGAAGTTTTCATAATGGGTATCCTTCTTTTGATGTTCAAAATATCCATGAATATCCAAATCATTTTTTCCTAGAAGTGGAGGGAAAGTTTCCCTAAATTTGATGGTGATCGAGCTTTAGCAGTGACTCATGTCGTGGAGTATATGAAGGTATGCTTCAAAGCTTAAATGTGCTACATTAAGATGTGCTGATGAAATGTTTTGTATCTTCTCTAGAAGAAGGAATCAAAGAAGTGGCTTGCACACTCATGTGACCTAAAAAACATCCCATCATCCACGAAGCTAGTTGAGGAATTTCTCAGGCATTACCGACCAACTACTCAAAATCTGCAAGATACTTTCCAAAAGGAGCTCAAGACCTCTCCAAGAGGTTTCTTGTGGATGAAAACTGATAGATGAATATTCTCATCTTTGAGATATCTAGATGAGACATCCAAATGAACATGAAGTGTTGGTATCTGCCCTTCCATTTGATCGAGACATCCAGGCTTCAGCTCCTCCTGCACATAGAGAAGAGAACATGATGAGTTGTAATCCTTTTGAAGATCTTGATGACAATTTATTCCATGAATTTGGAAATGGATAAGTATTAGAGGAACCCTTGGATCGACACATCTTTTTTAGAGGAGGAAAACAAAAACTTTGTATTAGGGGATGAAGCCCATTGTGATGAAGGCAATGGAGGAGCATGCCCGTGAAGAGAAAAAAGAATCTCGATAATGAGCAACATGTTGAGGCATCATTATCTTTTCTCTTGCTTGATGAAGTTGAGATTGTACAACCTTACTCTACTCCTATATGTGAAGTTGAAGAAACAACTAGCCTCGATGATGAATTTGAGGATCCAGTTGAAGCCACCCTAACCTCTTCTCTTCTTGCACACGAAGACAAAGAGATGGCCAGTCATGTTGATGGTCTTATGAAAGAACCATTGGATATGGTTGATGAGCATATAGACACTTTCCTACAGAGTGGCGGTGGGGATGTGGGATTTTGTTTGTCTCATTTTTTATGGAGACCACATTTACAACATTGAGGGTAGCCTCAAGAAAAAGGGTTTGAGTTGTCATCTTCAAGGGACTACTTTTCATGCATGTATGATTCTGTATGTTTAGAGGAGCCCCGATGATAACATGATTATAGATTTATTCGAGGATGACCGATTGCAACATTTTTAGGATGATTTTCATTCATCCCATGGGACTTGTGATGCATATCTTTTTGGGGGTGAAGACTTGTTGTATGAAGACTCTCAACCACCCTCATCCTCAATTTTGGAAAAACACTAGGATGTGGCCATCTCAGAGTGATCAAAGCCTCACTCTACAAAGAAAAACTATTTTTATATTGGGGATTTCTACAAGGGTTCACACATGAAGAGATACATTTTCTTTCTCTAAGCCTATCCTTACACCTCATTCCTCCTCCTTATCGAGGGGGTAATCAAAGGTCTTCTTAGGACTCTCGCATATCTTCTGGTATTCACGAGGAAATAGTGATCCATACTATCAAAGATGAAATGACCCACATCATCTATATACGATAGCCCTCTTAAGAGATGGGTTGATCAAGCTTGTGTCTCTCTATACCTTGACAGCATAGTCGGTGATGATTTCTCTTTCTGGAAGGACTTCCTATCTCCCATACATCTCTCTTCATTTCATTTCTTGATTGATTATATATCTATTTATGCTCATGATCGTTACGTGCTTGACTTATCTTTGGTTTTTTTTACATAATTAAGCATGGGGGGAGATATTACGGCAGAGATGATTATAAGCTGGTTGCACTAGTTGTATGACTTCACGTGACATCACCTATAAGCGATATTTAGGGATCCAAGCCCTAGGTAATTAGGTGGGTCATCTTTCTCTCCTTTCATTTTGCATCTTGATTTCTCATGTTAGTTTGAATTGCATTTCCTTATTTCATTTTCTCTACTTGCATGTGTGATTTCATTGAAGGATGCTAATTATGTTTTTCATTGAAGGACTATCCAAACCCCTGCGTGGTTGGGTTAAGACCTTCCAACCATGATCTCTAAAGGATGCTATCATTAGGACACCATCAAATCGGGGTGAGAGAGGAGGATGTGCATAAGATGGTTTACAGGTGTCACTATGATTATGAGTTTTTTGGTCATGCCATTTGAGTTGACTAACGTCCTTGCTACATTCCAGCCATATGTCAATCAGGTATTCATTCTATAATTGACAAAAAATTCATTTTATGACATATTAATCTCCATTAAAACATGGGAGGATCGCTTAAAGCACATAAATGAGGTGCTTGACACACTTGAGAAACATTCATTTTATGCCAAGGTATCAAAATGTGATTATGGGTTGATTGAAACTTTGTATTTGGGGTAAAAGATTAATGCTCAAAGGGTTAGTGTTGATGAGGAGAAGATCAAGGAAATTCAGGATTGTCCTAGACCAAGGAATTTGTCACATTTGATAGGATTTGAGGGATCATATGAAGCATATGTTTGGAACTTGTTATCTAGCCTAGGGATAACTAAGGAGATTATGTCACCGAGCCTGAGGTTCTAGACATGGAGTAGCAAGAGCCATATTGACTTGAGCACTGGCCCTGGAGGGCCCATCCTTATTCTTCTTCAACACCTCCACCTTTTGACAACAACAACATCATCCCATGCGACTGGTCCTTGAGCGGTGGAGTCTTTATCATGGAGTAATGAGTTTGGGTATCATGTTATGTGTCTCTAATTCTAAACATTTGAATATGTGCATTAGTGTACATATGCTTGGAACTTATGCCTTTCCACTTTTCCACACCTGGGAGGAATGTCGGGATGCCCTAGTAAATTTGTTCCCATGGGGTTTGAGTTTCCTGCCCAGGGGAGTTCGCCGAGGTCATCGTTAGTTCCCACCATACTTACCACTTCATCTTTTTCCCTCTCATCCATCCATACATTGGTTCTGGCATTGGGTTTTCCAAGATAGAAAAAGGTTGTACCTTGCCAATGGGAAGAGAAGGCTAAAGGCCTAGAGGGTAAAAAGTAGTTGGCAAAAGATAAAGCCAAAGAACAAAACCTTGAGATGCTTTCGAGGATCCCCCAGAAAGAAATAAAATGCTTCTTAGCAAGAAACATAAGGATCCATAAAATAATAAAATCAATACCCTAGTTGGAGGATGATGGGGATCTCATCTCGAGAATAACTAGATAATAGGTCCATAGACAGGTGGTATGACACTACTATTAAATTTGGTCACCTGGGTGGTGGCTCTTGGTGGCATAGCCAAGACAAAGGGGTCTCATCATGAGCCAACCTTTCTATTGTGTGAAATTCTTGTGAATAACATTGTCACCACTAGTCCTGCACGAGTGTCCCCTAACTAATACTCTTGAAAGAAAAATAATAAGATAAAGCCACGAGGCATGAATGATAAGGCTTGGAAACATTTTCGTCCATGACAAGGTGAAAATCACCCTCTTTAGAGTCACCCATAGGTAAGCCATACATTCCCCTATCATCAACCTTGCACTCATTGCTTAGACATCCCTTACCACCTCACCACTTACATGGTATGGATTTGTCTTCACCCAAAAACATCCCACATCAGTAGGGAACTAGACCAATAGGACATCCTATCATCCCCTCTGAAACTGGCTTGTAGAATAGCATAGCATTATTTGAGCACTTGTTTGGGAAGGGTTTTGCCATGCATGTTTAAATAGTTTGATTAGTAGATGTGATTGACATTTCTATGATCCATGTGACTTATAGGCCATGGAGGGCATACTTTTGTTTTTTTGCAGGACCACACCCAGAGCCGAACATGGGGAGATGATTGGGTTGGGATTCTCCATGGGCTAAAATCCCACCCAGGATGGATCTTTGAGACCCAACTAGGAAGACGGATCATAGGTTTTGTGGAGGAGGGGCGTTCCACAGGAGCACAGGCCTGGACCTAGGGGGGTTCTTTCCCTTCTCACTATGATGTAGGCCTTGGAAGGTCCATGATGTCACCCATGTGACCCATGATGTCTAACATTTTAGACACTTTGGTAGTTGTGTGCCAAGTGGCATATGTGGTTTGATCCATAGTCCCAAGGAGGCCTAGTGTTTTTCTCTTGGAGGCCAATGTTGCCCTAAAAAGGTCTAACATCACCCTTGTTATTTGGGTATGTGTTATATTATTTACAGTAGTTTCTGATCATGCGTGAGACACGGGGGGTTAGAGGGTGCAAGGCGGATCCCCATGAGGGGAAGTTGGTGACACCCACATGAAAAAAGTTCATACCAGGGATGACATTTACATGGGATGACAGCATTTTGGGACGACATATTTTAAGGACCACATGATATTTAGGTGGTTTTAGGCACATGGTTTTTACCGGTGGTTTTCAATTTAGGTTAGGGAATTAAGCGTTTTGGACTAATCCGAGGTCATTGGGTTAGGGTTTTTGATGTTTTTGGCTCCTATATGTGTATTGTAAACAATGTAACACAATGTATATGAATATATAATATATGTTGGTTTTCGGTTTTGGGTTTTCGGTGAAAAATATCTCTATAATGTTTGTATTTTCCATTGTATCTTTTACGTTCTTTTCACAAAAATGAGTTTAGAGTAGATGTGTACAGGGACTGGGGCATTTGGTATGAGCTTTATTGTCTTTGGGGGATGCCTTTATAAGTCAAGGGTTTGGCTGGGACTATGATAAACCTTGCTTATTCTGGTGGGAGATGTGGTATTGTTTTAAATTGAAAAGAAATTAGCCAATTGAAGATGGAGATTGAAAGTTTAATGGGAAAAGATTTGAGTTGTGGAGCTCAATGGAAGATCTTTTGGTGGACAAAAGGCGGTGGATCCGATAGATCAGTGGAACCTATAGGAACCTGGGATGGTAGGAAAAGATGGATCAGGAGGAGCCGACTGGTCAGATGTGTCTCTCCAATTCAATATTGATGAATGTGTCATAGGAAGCCTCTGACTAAGGATTTATGGGAAAATTTGGGAAGTTGTATCAGTCTAAATACCTTGTGAATAAACTATTCCTGAGAAGAAGATGTATAACTTGAGGATGAGAGATGGGGACTCGGTGGTAGAGCATTTGAATACCTTCAATATTGTGGTAGAGTCGGTTAGTATATGTTGATATTAAAATTTCGGATGAAGATAAATGTACCAGGTATTGTTGTGTTCTTTACAGGACTCGTGGGATGATACGGTTGTGGCCATAGGTAGTAATACAACTAGCAGGTTGAAAGTGGTCTCATCCTTGTTGTGAGGAGGGAGATGAGGCGAAAGAATTATGGAAGGACATATACAGACGCATTATTTGCAAGAGGACATTCCAGGAAAGAAATAGAATCTAATTTCTCAAGTGGGAGATCCTACAAGTCTAGGGCAGATCAAAATCTCCTAGAAAGTTTGTAAAGTTATTTTGGAGATGTGGAAAAGAAAGGGCACTACAAGAAGCAGTGTGATCCAAAGTTGAAAAAGAAGGTCAGAGGAGCCGTCTTCTACATTGAGAAGAAAATACCTCAAATGAAGAAGGAGGGTGTACTTGGCCTCTTCAAGCACACATGCGGATCATGAGGCATGGTTGATTGACTCGAGTGCATCATACCATATGAATCCCACTGAGGGGGAGTGGTTCTGCGATTATGGAAATTATGATGGAGGTAATGTTTTCTTGGGTAATGATTAAACAACTTGAGAATCATAGGGAAAGGAAGAGTCAAGTTGAGACTCTTAGATGGAAGGATTATAACACTACACATTCTACACATCCCTAGGTGTAGCCCGGAGAATTTGATTTACGTAAGCAAAATGGAAGATGTTTGGGGTAAAACAATTTGCAGAAAAGGGAACTTGCGGATGGTTCAGGAGCAATGGTGTTGATGAAAAGAGTTTGGTTTGGAAATGTCTGTATAAGCTGCTAGGAGGTACTATTAGTGATAGGTGTAATAACTCCATTGTTCACGATATTGAAGTTGAAGAAGAAAAAAAACTCATACAATTTCTGGAGAAAAGACTATGTTGTAGAATAAAAGACTGGGGCATATCGGAGAAAAGGGTCTTTGACTACTAAAGGTATGGTTGAAGGTATATCAAATTTCTCTTTGGATCTGGATTTCTGTGAACATTTCTTATATGGGGGAGAGCGAATCGAATTGCATTCTGGTGCAATGAGGGTAGAAGGAATTTCACAGCTAGTTCACAATGATGATGTTGTAGGACTTGTGTTGGTTTCATCATTGGGAAAATCTATATATTATGTCTCATTTATAGATGACTCGAGGAAAACTTGGATATATTTTTTCTTAGGAAGAAATCACAGAAGTCTTTGATAGGCTTAAAGGATTTGTGATATTGTTGAAATCAAGCGACAGTTAAGATTGAGGACAAATAATGGTGGAAGTTAGGGAATGAATTTGAAGAGTTATGTAAGGAGTGTGGTATAGCGAGGAAGAAAACTACTCCATATACACCTCGTGAGAATGGGTTATGGAAAGGATGATGTCAGGGACACTAGTGGAAGAAAGCAAGAAGGTGCATGCTTTCGGTGGTGCGGGATAGGGGAAATTACAGAGTGATTAGTGCGCATGTTATACAGTCCCAGCAGGATGCCTCATGTCCAGTTGGGTGACAAGATACAAGAGAGGTATGGTGGTAAGAACACTTTCTCTCCACACATCACCAAGGTATTTGGCTACTGATGCATGTTCACATGTTCCAAAGGAAAACACCAAGGTAAGCTGAATAAGAAGAGCGAAGTATCTTTATTGCTTGGACACAGATGGTCTCAAAAGGTTATAATCTTTTGGAACCAGGAAACTAAGAAGGTAGTGTATATGGCCAGAGATGTGGTATTTAGAAATGAAGGATGTTGTTAAGCGGGAAGTCCTACCAAGTAGGAAGAGCAGGAGGAGAAGATAGAGTTTGATTTAAGGATGATGAAGCATACTCTATAGAAGAACATGGATTGGAAGAAGAAGATCCTCATACTAAGTGTGAGGAGATGGATCGAGAAAGAGAGCTCTAGGAAGGTATAGTCCATCGATTTTAGTTCAGACTTTGCTTTTGTCACAATGCAGTGACAGGTATCGAGGTAGTGGATTGGAAGGATGATATAGAAATCTTTAGAAGAACCCATGGAAGAAAGGAAATATACTGGATAGAATGAGCTTGTAAGTCTAATTAGGTTCTTAGCTGGAAGAAATCCCATTGGCGACAAATGGGTATTTAAAATAATTTGAATGCAAGAGAAAAGTGGAGAAATACAAAGCTTGATTAGTAGCAAAGGGTTATTCAGGGGTTGAGGGTGAAGTTTTTGGTGAGATTTTTCTCTGTTTATAAGTTAACCTCCTGCAGATTTTTTTGAAATCTAATGTGCTGCTTGCATTTGATTTTGAAATAGAAACGGATGGATGTAAATACAACATTCACGCATGGGGATACGGAAGAAGAAATCTTTATGAAGCAACCCTTAAGGTTTATCTTGTGAAAGGAAAGAAGAGGCTGGTATGCAAAGTGAAAAATTCCTGTATGATTTGAAACAATAATCACCAAGGATGTGGAATCAAAAAATTGATACTTATATAATGGGACCTGGCTTCTGAAGCGAAAGAGATCTAGCAATGTGTATTCTGAATGGTACGGTGATCATTGATTTATTTGGTCTTGTATGTGGATGACATGTTGTGATAGGAAACAAGGAGATTATCGGAGATGTGAAAACTTCGATTGTCCTCTAAATTTTGTATGAAAATGTGGTTATTACCATTCATTTTGGGCATGGAAATTAAAAGAGATCGAAAAGAGGAAACTTCACAGTTTAAATCAAATATGTTGAATAATATTGCAGAGGTTTAATATGCAGGAGTATAAACCGGTCAAGTTCCCTATTCATGTTGGTGTAAAAGTTATCTATGATCTAAGGCCATGAAGAAGAAAGGAGACATGTCTCATGTTCCATATCACAGTGATTAGTAGTTTGATGTATGCAATAGTGTGTACTAAATTTGGTTACACACATCTGATTAGATTTTGAAAAGCGGAGTATATGTCAAAACCGAGGGAAGGAACATTAGACGGCGGTAAAAAAAGGGTTTTGGTATTTATTGTATACTAGCTAGATTATGAAGACCATGATTGGATAGAGTGTTAGATGTACGTGGTTTTGTTGACACAGACTGGGCTAGAGATTTGGATAGTACAGGATATCTACAAGTGGGTATGTGTTTAACACCATTTGGAGGAGCAATAAGTTGGATGAGCAAAAGGCAATTTGTAGTAGCACTTTCAACTACAAAATTTGAATACATGGCAACCACTCATGCAAGTAGGAAGCTGATATGGTTACAAAGATTGTGTTCGGTATTGGGTTGGTACAAGAGATGTAAGGATAGAGTATGTGGTCAGGAGTGCAATTTTTCTTTGAGAGGAGGCCCCCTTATCATTCAAAGACAAAGCACATTGATGTTCAATATCACTTTGTGAGACATGATTGAAGAAAAGAGAAGTATCATCGATGAAGGTGGACACTTTGAAGAATGTTACGGATTCATTAAAAATATTGACATTGAGAAGTTCTCTTGGTGTAGAGGATCCATTGTTGACTATGTAACCCTGTAACCTATCATAAAAGAAACATAGAATTAGGAGAATGTTGTTGGGTATGTGTTATGTTCTTTGCATGAGAAGTAGTGTATGAGCATACACTTACTTGAGAGGCGTCTGTGGGGGTTGAGAACTGGCCTTTATTTTCGCCAGGCTGACATATTTCCAGGACCACATGATATTAGGTGGTTTTATTTTTTATGGTTTTACCCGATGGTTTTCTATTTCGATTAAAGGAATTAGGGTTTGGACTAATCGAGGTCATTGGGTTAGGGTTTTGGATACGTTAGCTCATGTATTGTAAACAATGTAACACAATGTATGAATATATAATATCTGGCTTGGCAGTTTCTCAGTTTGGGTTTCGAGGTGAAAATCTCTATGTAATGTTTGTATTTTACCATTGTATCTTTTACATTCTTTTACTGAAATTGTCATTTCATTAGATATTGTACAAGACAAATTTACAACGCCCCTAAAAGGGCATGACATCACCTTGCACTACTCCTTGATTTAGGTTTTTTAATGTTTTTAAACATTAAAAAATGGATATTACATATGGCAGCCATGTCGACCTTTTTTACCTAATTTTGGTCATTGAAACTATATAAATAAGGTTTTGCCCTTGTATTTTTCATCATATTTCCTCACACTTGCTAAGGTCTAAAATTTTCCACCCTACTTAGGGTTTGTTTGCTGAAATTTTAGGTAGCAGTGAAGAAGGCTAATTTTGGACTATTTTGGCAATTTTATGGTGGAAGTGTTCAACTAGGGTGTTGCTTGATGAATCTTGATGAATGTAAAGAAGATTTCTACAATTATTCTTAATTGAATGGTTGTGTATAAAAAAATGGATATTACATGTAACTGGCCATGTCTACCTTTTTGACCTAATTTTGGTCATTGAAACTATATAAATAAGGGTTTTTGCCCTTGTATTTTTCATCATATTTCACTCACACTTGCTAAGGTCTAAAATTTTCACCCTACTTAGGGTTTATTGGCTGAAATTTTAGGCGCACTTGTTGAAGGAAGCTAATTTTGGACTATTTTGGCAATTTTCTAGTGGAAGTGTTCAACTAGGGTATTTGCTTGATGAATCTTGATGAATGTAAAGAAGATTTCTACAATTATTCTTAATTGAATGGTTATGGTTATGTTTATCTTGCATTTACATTAATATTATGAAATTGCTAGCTTGAAACCCTAGGAAGCCAAGCACATGTTATTGTCCTTGCTTTTAAGAGCTTTTACCTACTAGATTTTGCCAAGAAGACGATTTTTCTTGAAGCTTTTTCTAAGGGCCTTGCCATTGCAACACCCCTATCACTTTTTCTTCATCCAAGCCATAATTTGCTTCATAATTGAGTTAAATAAGGAGGAAAACTACTAGGTCCTAGGGTTACCTACACCCTAATAGCTATTTCCCCCTTAGGGTTTGGTAGTTGAATCCTTGGGTTACCAACACTTCAACTATTAGCCTCTCTTGTATTTAGTTCTTTTTCTATCATCTTTTCCTTCAAGATTTGATGCCACCTAATGGACTCCATTTTCCCTAAAGGCACTAATCTAACACTTGCCATTGAGTGATTGACACAAAACAATTATCAAAACCTATACCTTAAGCCTTCTACTAACCTCTTCTAACATTAGAATAGCCTAATCTACTAACTTTGATGCTGTTGTTACTAAAGTAAGCTACAACCATACTTTGCAGCACTAAAAGCATCTAAAAGCAATTGAATTTTTTTATTAATGCATTGCCTTACTTGCTTTTGACAAATGCTAGTATTTTGAGGTTAATAAGTGATTATTCTTGGTCATTTTTAAGCTATATCAAGGCACTTATTGTGAAGTTATTGTCTTGTAAATATTGCTGCTATAAATTTCTGTTTACTTCACCATTATATCAGCCATTGCTTTTATTGATAAAGTCTATGGTTTTATGAAGTACTAACAACAAGTTGTACTTGCGAAAGACATATTTTCTTGTTTCTTTGTTCCGGGAAGGTGCACCTTGATACTTCACTGCTTCATTGGTTAAAACCCCAGGACTTTCTGATCATTGGTGACTTGTGACAAGGGAATTTTTCCATAGACATCTTAACGTTTCCTTCTCAAACCCCCAAGTCACTTGGGCCATCAACCCTAAATAGAAAGAGGCATCCTATTGAGGTGACAGTGATAGGATAGCCTGAATTTATGCCAATTTTATCTCCGTTAAATTGTCCATTGATCAAAGTACAAATTGTGTGATAACATTTTGGCATTGTTGTCGAGGAACATTGAGTCAATTCTCCTCAAGATGACACTTCTCGGTAAGCCTTTCCTCAAAAAGTATTTACTTCTCAAAGCTTACTTGGCAAATCCACTGAGGGTGATCCCCTCATTCCTTTGATAATTTTAAGAAAATTATCCGGCGACTCCACAATCCACAAAGGAGGTACACCAACCCTCCCCAGTCCTTTAGAAGAAAGCCTCCCCGAAACTCTCTTGTAGTAAAATTACTTTTCGGAGGAAATATTCCCTTAAACACAATTTCTAGCATGAGAACTCATACCGTCATTCCAAAACAAGTTGATAACCAAAGACAATGGTCATCCAAGATTTTCAAACCACTAGACATGATAGCTATACTAGGCTACCCTAGCCAAATGCCCCCTAGGTATGAAAAATGGTTTCCCAAATTCACCGGAAATGATGTAATCAGTGCCAAGGATCACATGAGCAACTTTTGGACCTTCTTCTAGCTTCATCCCATCAGTGATGATGCTGAAGATTTAGCTATGAAAATGTTCTCTGGTACCCTCCATGATGGCGCAAGGCGCTGGTACAATGGTCTCCCTTATGGAAGTGTTAAAATGATGGATAGGTTAGAGGAAGTATTCCTCAAACGATGGATTGTCAAGGAAGACCCCAACATGTTGTTGATAAGGCTGAATAACCTCTTGAAACAAGATAATGAGACCATTAGAGAATTCCAAAAAACGTTTGAAACCTTGTTGCAAAAGATCCCTGTGAGTCATCATCCTTCTCCTAGTTTCCTTCTTTTCATTTATACCAAAGCCTTTACAGGTCAGCTAGGGTATCTCCTAGGAGATAAAAACCCTCAAACGATCCAAGAAGCCCAAGAGTTAGCTACAAGAATTGAAGAAAACCTTTCATCATATAGAGTCGAACCTTTCTCAGCCCCAAGAGTCAGAATGGATACTAAACCTAAGATAGTCCACAATGTTGAACCAACCTCAGACATTAGTGCTATCTTGGAAAAGTTACTACTGACTGTAGATGGCATGGTAAAAACCCAAGAACTAATGATGAATATGATTGTCAGGATAGAAAGGACTCAACAACAACCCCCTAGGGTTTCTTATAAGGGTCAGTTCCAAAAGGGGAACCAAGTTTTCAGACCAAAGAATGATAAAGAGGTTTGAAATACTTTAGCCCTTGCAAACATAGTGGATGAAAACACTTGGTGCCTGCAATGCAGTGAGTCACACTGGGAGCATGAGTGTCCTTACAATAGTGGAATCCATGACCAAGTAAACAAAATGGACCATGCCATCGGGGATCCTCAAATTTTCCTTAATATTACCCCTGAGGAACATCAAGAGGGCATAAAGGAAGCAACTAGGAAGGCTAGGATGGAGATGATAAAGAACCTTGACCAAGAATCAAGAGAAGAGTTGAAGAAACAAGAATTCCAAGTATATACTAGACAAAAAAAATTGAGCCAACCTCTCTCTATTGTTCCTGCGACATCAAAAACAAGGCCTCCACCCATGAACATCCTCCTTCCTAAGAATCCTCCCAAGATTGAAAGAGTGTACTTAAACTTTGACTTTGAAGGGGAATTAGCCATGATGCATGTGACCATCCCCTTGAGAGAAGTCATCAAGGTACCATCTATCAAAGAAAGATTTGATAATTTTTTCAAAGGATTAGATGGACCAATGGACCCTCCTATTATGCTACAAAATGATCACTTTAGGGTCCAATATGATGAACACTCACCTTTCTTCATGACCTTATTGATGAATAAAAAATTCCTTAACAACTATATGCTGGATTCAGGGGCTAACATGATGTCTTTGAAGGTCATGGAACAATTGGGCCTAAAAATCACACGACCTTACATGAATGTGTTTGTTTTTTAGTCTAGAGCCATACCCACTCATGGGGTAATTTAGAATGTTGAAGTATGCCTTGGAAGATACCCCGAGAGAATGATCCATATGGAAATTGTAGTAGTAGATGTCCCAAATGTGTGGGGAATGTTGTTTTCCAGGAAATTTGTTGCATGCTTGGAGGCACTCTAGAGATGGATCTCACTTAACGTGCCTTTAAACATTGGAACAATAAGTTGCCTCCTGAATGTTCCAATGACCAAAATCCATGTGCAAGAACTTAGTGATCACATCGAAACTGACGAAACACATGAACCAATCATAGAAAGTCTTCCTAAATTTTCTCTTAATGAATATCCTTTTTCTACAGAAGAAGACTTTGATTAGATACAATGGCCGAAGAAGGAGGATTATCAATGACTCTTGAACAAATATAAAGACAAAGAAGTTGGGGCTATCAAATTATTAAATAAAGTAGAATATGACATACTGATCCGACTGTCCCAACATGAAGTTTTCACAACTGAGTCCCACCCTCCTCCCTCAAGACAGTACATCAGGATTGTACAAGAAACAACCAAATTCAAAACCAAATATTACAAAGAGGGAGACAATATGGATGTGGGACACAAAGAGGGGAGAGACTACTAATATCAAGGGAAGTGCACAATTTTGTCTTGGACCCTTCAGGGTTGGAAGAAATTCAGTCAATGATGCCTATTATTTATCTACATTGGAAGGAAAAAGGTGCCCATTAAAAATTAGCGGGCACCTCCTCAAACCCCATTAGGGGGTAGAGACTTGAATTCACAGGTAAGTACATGTAAGTAGGTAGGCATTTGCAACCATTGTATATACCATTTTCATTTCATGCTAGAGTGGTTGTATTTCCATTTGTATATATGCTTACTTTCATTTTATGTACTATATATGAGTTAGGGGTAATATCACCACCCCAAATGATAATTAATAATCTTTTGTTGAGATCAAGTAGGTCACAGGTTATGCCAAAGATACTGAGGTTCTCATGCACTCTATGTTGAGAAAATGTCCCCGAGTTGGAGCCAGATGTTATCCCCTAACCTAGGAATAACTAAGGAGATTATGTCTCAAGGCTCACAGGTCCTAGACATGGAGTA
>SNQJ01S0145519.1:14445-35088 GCA_010110895.2 Picea sitchensis | reverse complement strand
CGAGACATGATCTCCTAGTTATCCCTAGATATCGGGGATAACACCTCCAAGCCCTTACAATCTCTACATAGGTGGCCCGTGCAGCGACAACGACTACAACGAAAAGGAATCCCCATATAATCTAATCTCTGTTTTATCCTCCCACTGCGCCACTCTATATCAATTGCCTTTGGCAAACCGCCATGGATAGCCAGCTCCACCAAGACTTTACCCACCTTTCTATACGAGGCTTTGAATGATTCGTAATCTAGTGAAATGAAAGAGCCCAAGACATCAGCAATAGCTCTTAGAGCTCTCTCATTCCAAAAGTGGATAGGTAGCCCTGGTAAAAGAACCCAAAGATGTTTCTGTGAAAAATAATATGTGTCGGGGTCAAAGGATACCCTCCACCTCTTAAGCATGACATTGCTCCCTCCAAACATCCAACGGGTGGCCAATAAAATATTTGTGTCCTCTGGTGAGCGGCAAATAAAGCCCAACCAACCTTTAGCAAGGTAAAGAACCTCCGACGTATAACCTAAAGTAGGACACCAAGTTTTTTTCCATCCAAGCCTAAAGAGGCTCCTGTGCTAGATAGTGGTAGGACACTCGGCCGACTAAACCACAGAGAGCCATATGACAGGTCTCTTCTAAACCTACGTCTGAGCCCAGAACAAGCTTCTTGGTCACTTTATTAGGTTTCTAGAACTTGCATCTATGTCCATTTGGAGAGGGGTGAACTCTAACCTTGCTCTGAGACTTCGACTGAAAATCAACAGGCTAGGAAAAATATCCCTTCCCAGCTAAATTGACTGTCGGAACAACAAAGCCAGGACCAAACCTAGGATTAACTTGCAGGTCTCTAGAAAGTTCAGCAAAACCCTTTGAAAGTGTTAATCGAGGAGAGGGTGGTGGGGAGGTAAAGTGTAAACTGCATTTGGAAGAGTTGGTAACTTTAAGTGCGTCTATCTGCCCCTCTGACAAAAACAGTTAAGAAAGAAAGACTTAACCAGAAAGGTAGAGCTGACACCTAGATCGCATAAGCAAGGTAACCAATGGTTCAGTTACCAAAGATAGTAACGTGGAGGGTTTTAGAAGCAGCTACGGGCCAAAAAACGAGAACATTTAACACAAGCATTAAACCGGAATCTAGAAAGTATTAAATGACTTCATCGTTTAAATGAGGGTCCCATGCTTCTACCAAGCCCGTGACCAGAAGGAGAAACTCTACAAAACTGCTACAAAACAGATAAGACTAGAAAGAAAAAAAACACGCAACTATAAAGAGGCATTATGCAAATCCCCCACTGGTTCCATTAGAGTCCTCGACCCCTCTCCACTGGTTCATCTTCAAACTTTGAAACCTTCCCGCCAAAAAGTCATTTCAAAATCCCAACTCTTCGGCCCTGGTTCAGTCTCCATTCTCACGTCCTTTTCTTCTTTTCAGATGTGGCACTGTATAAACAAACCATTGATCTATGACTGCATACAATACAATGTACGTTATAAACAGCACAGGCTTGTTTTAAATGCTTGTCTGGACGTTTTGATAAAATAGGTTTAACAAAGGAATTTGGTGAACATCAAACTTTCACCCATATTTAAAAAGCTGAACAATCGTACATAGATTGTAAGAGCGCATCAATTAATTTAAAATGCAAACGCACTTCTTCGTAGAAATCTACTCTTTTTCTGCAATAATGTTCACTCAAGGACCAAGGTAGAACTCTTACCATACTAGTTTTAAAAACTTCACATCAGTAATATATGGAACAGTGTTCAGTCAAGGTAAAACTTTTACCCTACTAGTTATAGAAGCTCAACATCAGTAATATATGGAACAGTTGGCACTGCCAAATTTCTGAACACTGCATTCTAGATGGTGCAAATGTGCCTTACCACCTATCTACATCCCACATAGCTCACATAACTTGTATTGAGTGAAGGATTTAATGGAAGATCACATAACTTGTATTGAGTGAAGGATTTAATGGAAGATCACATAACTTGTATTGAGTGAAGGCTTTAATGGAAGATCAATGGTAATTGTCAATATCCACCTTGCTAAGTAACATTTAATGTTACCACAGAATAGTTGTCAATATCCACCTTGCTAAGTAACATTCAATGCTATCACAGTTGAATTATATATGGTGGAATCTAAAAGCAATTTATCCAATGGTAATGATAAAACTACTATGTCAATATACATCTTGCTAAGTACTATTGAAAGCAATTTACTTGTAATGGTAATGGTAAGACTATGATGACAATATCCACTCTACTAAGTACTATTGAAAGCAATTTACTCAATGGTAATGGTAAGACTAAGATGTCAATATCCACCCTGCTAAATACCATTCAATGTTGTAACAGTTGCATTATAGATTGTGGAATCTGTGGTAATGGTAAGACTATGATGACAATATCCACTCTACTAAGTACTATTGAAAGCAATTTACTCAATGGTAATGGTAAGACTAAGATGTCAATATCCACCCTGCTAAATACCATTCAATGTTGTAACAGTTGCATTATAGATTGTGGAATCTGAAAGCAATTTACTCAATAATACCATTGAAAGCAATTTACTCAATGGTAATGGTAAGACTAAGATGTCAATATCCACCCTGCTAAATACCATTCAATGCTGCAACAGTTGAATTATAGATTGTGGAATCTGAAAGCAATTTACTCAATGGTAATGGTAAGAATAAGATGATATGGTAAGAGTTCAGATTGTCAAAAAGATTTTATAATGGGAAGGTTGAAATCTGTATAAAGCTCTCTGCCTCACTCAACTGCACATAAAGGTATCTGTCTCACTCAAGTGCATATAGCTGCTGATATCTGTCGGAACTCATGGTAAGTTTGGGCAAATTATTTATTAATTTTAACTGTTTTTAGTTTTTGTTGGGTCTGGGACACAAAACTTTGTTTAAATTGGGATTGTTGTCTGGTTTCCTAGTTTAAATGTTCTATATTTATTGTTGTCTGGTTTTTTAGTTTAAATGTTCTATATTTTGACCTTTTTTTCAAGAGAAAATATTTATTTCATAAAAAAATTGTTAGCTTTATCTATTTAAATAGTTAAATATATATAATCCTATATTTATATCATCTAATTCCGATAAAAAATATCAAGACCTAGATCTAATACACATTCCACATTGTATAAATAATTTCTTTTATTTATTAGTTTTAATATCCACTCTGCTACTCATTAACTACCCAAGTATCAAAATGATAAGATTTAGGATTCTCAAAACGATTTTATAAAATGGGAAGGTTGAAATCCGTATAAAGGTCTCTCAACTGCACATAACTGTTGATCTCTGTCAGAACTCATGGTAAGTTTGGGCAAATTATTTATTAATTTTAACTTTTTTTTTTAGTTTCTTGTTGGACTAGGAGAGACAACTCTGCAAATCATTAATGAGAAAGACCTTGTAATAAAGGTTGCGGTCCAGCCCAATGCACAGATAAGGCGAGACATTTAATGTAATTGGATTGAATGGGTAACTTCTATTATTTATTATTTATTGGGTTTGGTTAAACGTTCTATTTTTGGGGTTTTTTTTTTTGGTTAGAATCACCGAAATTAAAACCAACAAAATTAATCGCATAGTATTAATCATCACTTCTGACACTTTCGAGGCTTGCACCTAGTAATTAAGACTTTTCAGGTGGTCACTCATCCCAAGACGTTTCTGGCTCAAGCGTGCTTAACTGTTTTTCCCCACAATCAAGCCCACTTAGCTTGCTACCCCATTTACAAAACCTTAGCGAGTATTGTGCCTTATGAACTATCCAGTTAGAGCTCCCTTCACTCTCATTTTTATTTATACAGGTTGAAACAATTTTAGAATTACTCGATCATGACCAATACCAAAAAAATATTGGAGTTTCCAGTTTTCTACAAATTCCTGTAGGTTTTGTTAAAAGAATTTCTTTTACCGTATACTAAACCGGGAGTTCTAATTTTATAAAAGTTATCAGTAAGTAATTGTAATGTCAACGGTCCTATTTTAAAGAATCTTTCCTATTTATAAATGAATGTGTTTCTTCTAAATAATATAAATGAAAAGTAGTCTTTATACTTGTTTATATAATCTATTTTTCCACTATATAATTTTTTGTATTTTGATTCAAGAAATAAAAGTATTATCTATATATATGGATGAAAAATTGTATTGCCAATTATTATCTTTTGACAGGAAGGACTCTGCAACTTTGTTTATATTTTTTTTCAAGAGAAAATTGCTCAAATTTATATAAGTATAAATTTCTTTACAAAGACTGTCAACTTCTCATTCAATTTCTTGAAAGTGACGCAGCTGCAATAGCCAAAGCAAAAACTAACTTCCAGAGGGGGTCTGCTAAATTCCAGCAAAAAAGAATAAAATAAAAAGACCCCAATCCACCCAGCATCAAATCAGGGAAACAGCCCAGCCCACTCTATTCGAACATGCCTTGTTTATATTTACTATGGTAACATGCCTTGTTTATTTAGCATCGTAACACTATTTATATTCATTGTAACAACACTGCATTGCACATCTCAAAGTTTTATCACACATCTTAAGTTTAATTTATGTCTAAAGCAGTGATATTTAATGTATTTAATACTGTGACACTCCTCATTCCTTATTTATATTTATTAATACCTTATTTATATTTACTATGGTAACATATCTTATTTATTTATTTATATTTAACATCGTAACACTATACTATTTACATTTAACATCGTATCAACATTGCACATCTTGAAATTTAATTTGTGTAACCCCGTGATATTTAATGTATTTAACACTGTGACACTCCTCATACCTTATTGTACTGCCTTGGGCGGCAATACATAGCGATGAGTTAAAATACTTTTTGTTTGACTTAAAAAAATTTACTCAAATTTTATGGTTAAAATACAAAATAGTAAAAAAATATATTTTTTATAATAAAAAGTTATATTTTTCTCGTATCTTATTGCTCCATATATTTACAGTCTTATTGCAAGCTTCACTTTGTTCGAGGTTTAATATGAACCCATGAATTGGTGCCACATCTTCGATATTTGGATTCTCGATATATTGGTTGGCACATTTTACATATATGGGGCGGTGGCGGGAATGATTTTCAATAGTGCGGCAGTGACGACACAACCGATAAAAAATAAAAAAATATCTTAAATTACTTATTTTTGGTTTGGCAAAATTTTCCAAACCCTTTGAATAACCCTTCCGGAGTTGGTATACATGTGGCATAATCCGACTCAACTGCTCCACTTTCCTCACCGCAACGCGGCTTTTGCTTCCCAGTTCCCTCATGTGGTGTATCAACATTCCGCTAAAGCTTGTGGGCAAGCTGGCAATGGGATGTTTCCGTATAGAAACACGGTTGCGCAGGGTTCATGTTTGATCTTATTATTGTACTACCTCCAGCACAAATTCTTAGGAGGCAGTATGAGCAACCTTTGTTTATATTTACTATGGTAACATACCTTATTTATTTATATTTAATATCATAACACTATTTCTATTTAACATCGTAACAACATCGCATTGCACATCTCAAAGTTTTATCACACATCTTGAAGTTTAATTTATGTCTAACTCGATGATATTTAATGTATTTAATATTGTGACACTCATCATACCTTATTTATATTTATTATGGTAACATGCCTTATTAGTCCCTACCGTAGGCATAGAGGGACTATAACGATCGATAATTCGTTGACTACATATTAGTTTGTCCTTTGACCAGAAATATTTGCATAATACCTATTGTTGGAGCTAGGGAATTAAAAGCATATATTTTTATATAATAAAAAGTAGCATATATGTATTGATTTGATTGGATAAGAGATTGTAGGTCTTATTGCCGGCTTAGCTATTCCCAATGTTTTATATGGTAACATATCCAAACTTTTTCTCGTATACAGTCTTTTTGAATAATATATTTTTCCTATGTATTGCTTGAAGGTGGATTAATGCTAGCGTTAGTTCGAATGTTTGTGTTAGCATTTTCTGCTAGCTTAATATATCTGCAAGTTTTTATTTGTACTAATCATATTGAAATGTTTTGATATCAAAGCTTTATAGTGATTGAGAATTCCACTATTTATAACGTCCTTGCCGCATGTCTTTGTATTCAAATGTATTGACACTTATTTCGAGACGCCTCAATAGGTCTGACAGTGTAAATGTTTACATGATGTGAGGTCCTCCAAGAGGCCTGACAGCTTAAATGTTTGCATACCATGAGGTCCTTAGACAACCTGACATGCTTAAATGTTTATCTAAATACGCTTCTCGGAGCACATTTTTCCTCGAAAATTTCCATACAATGTTACAGTTGATTTGTACATTGTTGTTGTCCATCGCCAGTTGAATAACCATTGTATGTTTCATCCTTCTTCTACCTTTGCAATGCAATTTCATCATCATTGAAGCTACATACATTGTTTACTGGTTCGGTGAGTGCTTCTTCTTCGTTGGTTTGTCGGTTGTTGGTTGTTGTTGTTTAGTTCTCGATTCGACCTGCGCTTCTGCATTTCGTTGTTTCGGAGTAAGTTTCCATGCCATAGTTTCATTTTCTATTCCTTGTTTGTTGCTCAGTGTTTACAGTTTGGAAGTAAGAATGTTTGTTTATTTGTAGTGGCATGGTCGTCGTATGTTTCCGATTCCTTCTTTGCTTCGACTATAGTTTCGTAATCGTTGGAGATACATATGTTGTTTACTGGCTCGATGGTTCTTGTTGGTTCATGGGTTCATGGGTTGCTTGTTCTATTTGTTTGGCTCTAGTTTACGCTTTGGGGCCCTGGGGGGTGCATTTCAGCGTGTTCGTGCTTTCTCGCTGGTTTGGTGGTTGCTGTTATTTTCTTTTGTTTGATTCGGCCTTGCAGGGTTGGGGTCCAGTGCTGGTGGTTGGAGTATTTTTTTTGTTTGTTTGGATTATTATTGTTTTTTGGGGCGCTTTGCGGTGTTCATCCCCTACACCTAGGAGTCGACATGCAATTGTGTTATTTTCCCTATCTACCGAGGTTGGTGTCTATTCTGCTATGAGATTTTGTTGATGCTTCAGTAGTGGCATGAAAGAAAATAGTTGCATGCAAAATTGTTGGAGGATTACATGTGAAATTGCAATATGTGTTGTTTTTTTGTTAGAATAAAGCATATGCAGGGTACATTTATAAACCATGTATGGTCAGATGTGCCGATATGACATTACATGTTCTTTCTCCTCTACACAGATTGGTGTGCGCATGATACAATTTGTGTTGTACTTGAGCTATGATATGTACAACAAAGATTCTGCAAGATTATATTTTGATGTCTAGAAGCATTTTTGGGTTGTTTGCCACGGAAAACCAAAAACTTGTATCGTGGGAACAACAGCCTGTGTAGAGGATAAAGAACATGTATTTCCATCGATGGAAGAATATCTGGATAATTTGCCACGGAAAACCAGAAATCGTTTAGCTACGGCCATGCAATTTCGTAATATTTTGTGGCTTGTAATATATTTTGGGCAGGGCAAAAAAAATTACATGTTTAGAGCTATGGATGGAGAAGTGCAAAGGTTCATGTTTCTACCTATCTTCTAGATTGCTCATTGAGTCTCTTTTGGTATATGTACATATTGCTTGTTCTCCGGTGCATACCGGCTTCCATTCATGTTTGTTGTATTTTGTGCGTTCCCACATTCAAAAAAATAGAATAGCTGGAGAAAACGACGGAGTCTTGACTTCATCGGTTGAAGAGGATATAGAAAGGTGGATGCTTGTACTGTTATATCATATTGTGTTGTTTTGTATTTCATTTATTGTCTGTATATGTGTTCACTTAGTTTATTATATGTACATGTTGTGTGCCTTCCTACATGGTAACTTATGTTCATTACATGCCTTCTTGCATACTAACCTGCTTCATGTTCGTTGTGTTTTCGTTGCATTGCTACATTTAAACAAACAGAGTGGCTGAAAATGACGATGGGCTCTTTCGCGGGTAAATAACCCTGTTTCTCTTTATTTTACATGTTTGTCTTCATTATAAGTTATCTTCAATACATGCCTTCCTGCATACTAACCTACTTCATGTCCATTGTATTTTTGCTACATTGCGGTATTTAAACAAACAGAATGGTTGGAGAGGGCAATGGACTCTTTGGTGGGTAAATATACATGTTTCTCTTTCTTTTAGATGTTTGTCTTCATACTAACTTGCCTTCATGTCCATTTCATAATCGACGTTGTTGCCTTGGAAAAAACAGGTTGCTTGGACAGGAAGATGAATTGTTGTGTGCACCAACAGAGGGTTCTGTGGTACATTCTTGTAAAAGGTATACCAACCGTGCTAGTAAATTACATATACAAACCGGGTGGGGGCATATAATATTAGACTTGAAAACGATGGCTTCGCAGCAATGGGCCTTTCTACCCTCCCTATTTCTATTTTTTCCATTTTCTATTATCCCTTTTGTTTTCTAATTCATCTGCTTAGTGTTCTTTATGAAAATGCCTTGCTGCATCGGTTGACGGACTAATGGTTTCAAACCTATGGTCGCACTTCTACCTTATTCCATAGTTACCCACTTTGTCAATTGCAGGTGTCGGGCTGACAGGTTCAAGATTGCTTCCCTGTCTTCTGGGGGTCCGCGATTTATAGATTGGTCGTGGTGCCTCGCCCTCACCCCCTGTTTACTGTTAAACATTTTTCCAGTTAAAAAAATCAGATGCATANCGGTTATTTAGTCCTTCTGATGGACAATATGCAATGCATATGCTTGTTTAGTCCTGATGTTCATCTGCACTTGCTTGCATTAGAAAAAGTTGGACTAGTGACATGGCCATGAGCAGTCAGTCATCCCAGACATCGACAGACCGACAAGGCCAAAGGTAAAGATGCATACGCTCTGCTCTTACTATGTTTACCAAACAAATATCCTCGACTATATATTCATCTATCGCATGGTGAATATGTTGATGTCATGTGCAATACATGGTTTGCAGTTCACAATAAGTGTCAACAAGTACAAGCGAGAAGTCGAATGTGCCGCATGTTCTGCAGACTAAGAGGTGTGGTTGCAACACTCTGCCTCCATAGTTCATCGAAGTTATGTGTGTACTTGTAGATAAGAATATAAAAAAATAAAATAAAATCTATGCACAGTGCCATTCACTTTAGTTTTCCTGTTTAAAAAATGCCACCAGGTCTAGAGTTGTAACATCTAAAGTACTATCAATAAAGGGCTTGAACAACCGCCGAACTGGACAAGTGTTCAACGGGGAAATAATGGTCGTCTATAGCACCTACTTGGACAAGGCAAACAAAAGTAGATCCATTATGCGTGCTGACATGAGAGGCAAGGAGGCCATGATGACAGTGACACTGACTATTCCTCCACAACTTGTCCAGAAACATGAAAAAAAAATATTGACGGGTAATGGGATATCCATCACAAATTTTAATATATTTCCCAAAACAGTGTATGATCGTGGTGATTGTGATCGAATTATTTTGCTCAACAAAACAAGTATTGTGGAAAAAAATTTCGTTGTTTGTTTAGAATATTGTTTCGTCCTGGACTTGACTATCAGCCAGCTTGCACAAAGCACTGACATTTACCCAATCAGAATGATTGGCGCAGCTATCACATTGGCGAGAAAACTTGGCTCACAACACATTCTCCATATAAAGGATGGAGAGTTGGACAACGACAAGGCAATGGTACCAGTTTTCATATTCAGTTTTGTCCTTTATTTTCGCATGTACATGTATCTCAGAAAAGTTACTCAAATATTGCAGTGTTCCATGTTGCAACTGTAATTGTTCAATACATATTCAAATTTGTTTTTCGTCAATGGAGCAACAATTGCATAAAGGGTAGATTCCACTTATGCTCTTCAAAAATATAAAAAAGAAAAGGGATGTTAGAGAAAGGATCTTTTAGACAACCTAGACAACCTTTGTCATAGAGTTTCGAGTAGATATAGTAGAGGATCTGAAGAAAATAGCTATCTCTACAACTGTTGTGCGTATACATCCACAAAATCATCCTCACTTTTCTTGTAGAAATAGCCTTGAACAAATTTGTGCGGCCTATTTTATTTATTTATTTATTTATTAAGGGGAGGGGGTGCAGTTGTGTATTATATTGTTCAATGTATTAATTCCAATGCTCGCGTTGCCAAGTTGAAGGTGTTTTAGTTGTAGCCAATGTGTACTCGACCCCCTTTGAACCTGTATGTGCAAAATGTAATTATCCTGCTTCTGCCTCCGCTTTGATAAGTGATGATATGATTGATTGTCTGCTATGCAGTGAAAAATGTCCATATATATATGGACATTGCGTCAATTTTGTCGTCTGAACCGTGGACAACACAACCGTGCATTGTACGGTTAGGCAACCTCTATTAGAAAATGTGCTTCCTAAGTTGGTAGAGTTGTCGTATGAAATGTATCTACAGAAAAAGGCAAGAAGTGTCTACATGTTGCAGGACCTTCAGATACACAACAAATTCACCTTAAATGAGGATAATGCAATTTTTCATATCGGCTGAAGAAGGGAAAAAAATATATATATGAAACTTTGTCAGGAAACAAAAATACCTCATGTGTCTCTATAATATTTCTTCAACATCTAGATGAATGTTCGTCGGACATTGTTCGGTCCAAAAAATGGGAAGCATGGCAGCAAACCCCATATATCCCATGGCCTCGGTTATTTTATACTAGGAACATATACCAGATGCAAGAGAAAAAAGAATGCAGCGACGTATTTTCTTTGTATATGAAATTGTTTAGTGCAAAGGTGGATGCGTCCTACTCTATGGAACCTTCTGGGAACTTGCTTGTGGCCCGTTTGAAGTTTAGTTGGTTCTTGGTTGTGTGCTTCATTTGTCAATTTGTATATTGCAGAACTCCGACTGTTGTTTGGAGGACACAACACAATAGAATTGATTTTTTTAGCCAGCTAGCCCACAAATCCGCCTGATCATTTCTATGGCGTTGTGACGCAAATGTAGTATGTGGCTTGTTTTGGCAATTTTCCTTGATCGATGAACTTGGTAAAATTAATCTCTTGGAATAATTTGAAATCAACGAATATATACTATGCGAAGTGAAATTGTGCTATCATATCAACAAGAGGCCTTTAAAATTCAAATTGGTCATTGCTTTAGCATTTTTGCTTGATCCATGAACTTGGTAAAATTAATCTCCTAGAATAATTTGAAATCAACGAATATATATTGTGTGAAGTGCAATTGTGCTATGATATCAACAAGAGGCCCTTAAAATTCAAATTGGTCCTTGTTATGCTTGCAGTGATAGAATTTTAAAAAACTTTCTTTTGTTTCCTTCCTTTTTTTTAAAATAAGCGATTTAACATCTTTTGATAATTTTATGTAATTCAATTGTACAATATCAATACTTAATATTAATAATTTAGTATTTGAAAATAATGTTTTTAGATAATGTTATATAGGATGACCATCCGTAAACAATTGTAATGTTGAGCCCACCGGTCCTTGAGTCCTGTGAATTTGTATATCACAGAACTCTGAGTGTTGTTTGGAGGACATGGGACAATAAAAGTGCAATGTTGAGCCAGAGAGCCCGCAACTCTACCTATCAATTTGTATATCGCAGAAGTCTGGGTGTTATTTGTAGGACACAGAACAATAGAGGCTCAATTTTGAGCCCGCCATGCCATGAAACCGTAATCCAAAAAGTGCCTAAGTATGGAATGAAGGATCCGTCCATGCTCTATAAAATCTCATGTCCATATAAAGTACATATTTACTATGTATTGCTCGTTTGTCGAAAAATTTCTAGGTGCAGAAGTTGGCCCTGCAGTCCATATGTAAATTTGTATATCACGAAACTCCAAGTGTTGTTTGGAGGACACAGAACAATAGAAGTGCAATGTTGAACCAGGCAGCCCGCAAGTCCACTTGTCAATTTGTATATCACGGAATTGTGGGTGCTATTTGTGGGGCGTGGAACAATAAAGGCCCAATTTTCAGCCCCCCAGCCCAAGAACCCGTGATCCAAAAAGTGGCCACAACACAAATATAGCAAAGTGCAATTGTGCTATCATATCAACAAGAGGCCCTTAAAATTCAAATTAGTCGTTGCTTTAGCATTTTTGCTTGATCCATGAACTTGGTAAAATTAATCTCCTGGAATAATTTGAAATCAATGAATATATACTGTGTGAACTACAATTGTGCTATGATATCAACAAGAGGCCCTTAAAATTCAAATTGGTCCCTATTATGCTTGCGGTGATAGAGTTTTAAAAAAATTTCTTTTGTTTCCTTCATTTTTTTTTTAAATAAACGATTTAACATCCTTTGATAATTTTATGTAATTCAATTGTACAATATCAATACTTAATATTAAAAATTTAGTATTTGAAAATAATGTTTTTAGATAATGTTAGATAGGATGACCATCCGTAAACAATCACAATGTTGAGCCCGCCAGTCCTTGAGTCCTGTGAATTTGTATATCACGGAACTCCGAGTGATGTTTGGAGGACACGGGACAATAGAAGTGCAATGTTGAGCTAGAGAGCCCACAAGTCCGCCTGTCAATTTGTATATCGCGGAATTCTGGGTGCTATTTGTAGGACACAGAACAATAGAGACTCAATTTTGAGCCTGCCAGGCCGAGAAACCGCGATCCAAAAAGTGCCTTAGAATGGAATGAAAGATCCGTCCATGCTCTATAAAATCTCATGTCCATATAAAGTACATGTTTACTATGTATTTCTCATTTGTCGGAAAATTTCTAGGTGCGGAAGTTGGCCCTGGAGTCCATATGTAAATTTGTATATCACAAAACTCTGAGTGTTGTTTGGAGGACACAAAACAATTGAAGTGCAATGTTGAGCCAGGCAGCCCGCAGTTTCACTTGTCAATTTGTATATCATAGAATTGTGGGTGCTATTTGTGGGGCGCGAAACAATAGAGGCCCAATTCCCAGCCCCCCAGCCCGAGAACTCGCGATCCAAAAAGTGGCCAAGTATGAAATACGAGATTCGTACATGATCTATACAAATTTCATGTCCATACTATATAAAAGTACATACTTAGTATGTATTACTCGTTTTTCGTAAAACTTTTAGGTGCGAAAGTTGGCGGACTCATGACTTCAGATTTCACTTACTTTTATATCACCAGCCCGAACGACCGCTTTATCGTTTGATATTGTAATAAACGAATATAAACTGGCCCAAGTCCAAATGTGCTATGACATCAACACGAGGGCCTTGAAATTCAAATAGCTCGCAAGTCCGTTTGTCAATTTGTATATCGCGAAAATGTGGGTGCTATTTGTAGGACATAGAACAACAAAGGCCCAATTTTGAACCCGCTAGGCCGAGAACCCGTGATCCAAATAGTGCCTAAGTATGGAATGAGGGATCCGTACATGCTCAATAAAATCTCATGTCCATAGTTTTTAGAAGTACATCTTTAGTATGTATTGCTCGTTTCCTCCTAATGTTGTTTAGAAGACATAGAACAATAGAACTACAATGTTTAACGACCCATTCCACAAGTTCGCCTGTCAATTTTTTATATCGCAGGACTCTGGGTGCTATTTGTAGGATACAGACCAATAAAGGCCCAATTTTGAGCCCGCCATACCGAGAACTCATGATTGAAAAAGTGGCCAAGTATGGAATGCGAGATTCGTGCAAGCTCTATAAAAACTTGATGTCCATACCTTATAAGAGTACATACTTAGTATGTATTACTCGTTTTTCGAAAAACTTCTAGTTGCGGAAGTTAGAGGATTCACGACTTCAGATTTCAACTACTTTTATATCACCAGGCCGACCGACCGCTTCTCCATTTGATATTGTAAAAAACGAATATAAACTGGCCCAAGTCCAATTGTGTTAATACATCGACAACATGCCATTAAAATTCAAACAGTTTGCTTGTCAATTTGTATATCATGGAACTCTGGGTGCTATTTGTAGTGCGCGAAACAACAGAGGCCCAATTTTGAGCCCGCCAGCCTGAGAACCCGTGATCCAAAAAGTGGCTAAGTATGTTCATATCTCCACCCATTTTTATATCAGCAGCTCGACCGACCTCTTGCCCGTTTCATATTATACAAAAATTTTGGAACACAAGTTTCCGAATATGCGGGTTTTCTTTGAAATAAGATATTTCACATCCTTTTATAATTTTATGTAATCAAATTGTACAATATGAATATTTAATATTAATACTTTAGTATTGAAAATAATATTTTTAGGTAGTGTTAGATAGTTTATAGGGATCAACATCCGTAAACAATCGTAAAGTTGAGCCCACCAACCCTGGAGTCCATCTTTGAATTTGTGTTTGAACGACAGGGAACAATAGAAATGCAATGTTGAGCAAGTCAGGCGGCAAGTCCTGATCCGTCAGGATTTTTCGAAATGACTTATGGTTGAGTTGTATTTGCATGCATTAATTGACCATTGGGAAGCTTAACGAAAGAGCGAGAAAAGAAAATGCATTATACAACCATTAACATATTTGCAAATCTGAAACACAATAAAGAACAACAAACCATAATGCACAGGTTGATAACGGAGTTCGGCACAACTTTGCCTACGTCTCCGGGCCTTTTCTCTGTGAGGGAGGATTTTTTATTTCTTTTCGAAAACTTATTAGTACATCTTTACAATGCCGAATGGCTTCTAGACTGATCTGTTCATGTTCGCCCAGATCTCTAGAATCTTGCACAACTTACGGCATCTGAAACGGATGTCCCGAGCTCTCAGAAATCGTCCGACATCATCTCTACCTCAACAGCTTCCCTGCCTCAAACTGGCTTAGACCTGGCTCTGCCTCAACATCTCTGCTCTCCAAAACCGTCCAAAAGCTTCATAAGCTTACCCAATGGCCTCAACATGGCCTTGGTTAAATAGTTGGGAAAGTTGGTTTCCATCCCCAACTTCCTCCCAAAAATTAGGCTCTAAAAAAGCCCAATAACTCCCAAAATAGAGTTAATTACATTAAAAAGGCTTTAAACAATAATTAAAACCCAAATGGTTACAAAAACCCACTTTATTTAACTATAATATAGTTTTAAAAACCAATTTTAAACCAATTTCGGGCTTAAGCCCCTTTTACCCGGGCGCGCGCTCCTCCTTTTGGTCACATGATCATCATACGGCCGAGCGCTAGCCCTTGGGCTATGCACTGGCCCCCTCTCCACCCAGCTCTGGTCGCATGGTGTAGGGCATAAAACCTCGGGCTATCCAACCCGCACATGTAACGGTCATAACAAGAAACGCGCCAATCGTTGTAATCGTTAGTGGTAACCGCGCCATATGTTAACTTACGCGCTAACAGTTATGGTAACCGTCGCGCTCCATATAACCGCGCACCGTTAACGCCCGCGCCCGTGGTCATATGTTAAACAATGTAACCGGGGTCGGGGATAAGTCCCGGCCCCTCCCCCCGCCAATTAATACAAAGTTCAAATTTAAATACAAAATCTTCCGCATCATAAACAAGAACCAAAGTATGGCGTAGTGGTCACGGAGACATTGTTAAGTCGTTGCCAGTGGAGGAGGTCGCGGGTTCGATCCCCGGTAACACCAATAATATTTTACATAGACCATATTGGCAAAACCTGGGGTGCCACGTGGCAGCCCGTGATTGGGCCATGTGGCACCTTAAAAACCAATTAACACATGCCACGTGTCAGTTGCCCATTGGTCCACGTCGCGTCGACTTCCGTACATCCAGTCAGCACNGATCCAGTCATCATGCCATGCAAGCCTGCCACGTCATCTGCTGACGTCACCCTGCCACGTGTCACCCTTTCAGTGGTGACACGTGTCACTTCGAGATTGGTCCAACTGCGCACCGAAAATGCCAAATCAGCCTGACACGTGTCGCCTTCCGGTGCTGCCATGTGTCCTGTACGGAACCTGCCATGTGTCGTCGTACAGACCTGCCACGTGTCCTGTACGGACTGACACGTTTCCTGTACGGACTGTACGGACAGGTACAGTCAGCATCCCAAAATTTTGCCTGTTTGGCTCGACGGACAGAATGCGATATCTTCTTCATACGGACTCCGTTTGACATAAAAATTATACCACCGGAATCAGGAAGACGAGCCGGATGCAATGGTGTTGGTTTCGTCAGATTTAGAGCACTTTCATTTTTGAGCATTTTTCATGCCCTGACAGGCTTCTGAATCCGATTTCGGATCAAGTCCGCCTGTCAATTTGTATATCGCGTAACTCTTGAGTGCTATTTGTAGGTCACGGAACAATAGAAGCCCAGTTTTGAGCCCATCATCCCGAGAACCCGCGATCCAAAGATTGGGTTAAGTATGGAATGCAGGAACAGTACATGCTCTATAAAATATTGGGTCCGTACTTTCTAAAAGTAGATTTTATGTATTCCTCGTTTTTTTTGGAAAATTTATTGGTAAGGAATTTAGCGGATTCACGTATTCAGATTTCACTTACTTTTATATCACCAACCCCAGCGACCGACGACTTCCCCGTTTCATATTATGCAAACGTCGTTATCTAATTAAATTGTACAATATCAATATTTAATATTAATAATTTAGTATTCAAAATAATGTTTTTAGATAATGTTAAATACTTGATAGGGATTAGAATCCGTAAACAATGGCACTCTCGAGGCTGCCAGCCCTGGAGTCCATCTGTCAATTTGTATATCGTGGAACTCCGAGTACTGTTTTTATGACATGAAACAAAAAGAGTGCAATGTTGACTGAGCTAGACCGCAGGTCCACTAGCCAATTTGTATATCGCAGAATTCTGGATGCTATTTGTAGACCACAGAACAATGGATGCCCAATTTAAAGCCCGCTAGTCCGAGAACCCGCGATCCAAAAAGTGGCCAAGTATGGAATGCGGGATCCGTACATTCTCTATAACATCTCATATTCATATTTTATAGTACATATTCAATCGCGGGTTCCTGCATAGGCTGGTCTAACATTGCGTTTCCATTGTTCCGCCGCGTGTAACTAGCATCCGAACTTCCGCAATTTAAAAATTAGCAAACAAACCCCACTTCATCTCATATGCTTTCGCTTTTTGTTTACTTGGTCCTTTTTCCCAATCTCTCATGCTTTTATATAAAGATCTTAAAGTTCAATGATATACAAATTTCCCTCTCGCCATTGCACTTTCGTTGTTCCCCTACGCACAAAAAACAACCGAAATTTCGCTACATACAAATTGATGGCCGATATTTGTCACTGAGATGAAATATGACCATTGGCCCTTCACATCTCCTAGGTATATCTTCTGCCCTTTTTCTTTTGTAACCCGCTCGACCGCTTTCCATACTTAGGTATTTCTTGGAATCGGTTTCGTGAGTTGGCGGGTGCACAAAATGTACAATGCTTCGTCGCAATTTTCCATCACCGCTACCTTCTTACTTGTTTCTAGATATGCAATAATTAAGCTTTAATGCTACTAGTGTGTCCTGCAGGGACCATTAAGATTGTAATTAATTTCCAGAAATCCAGAGAAGATTTGTCATTACTATGAATTAAACTAAGATTTGTGTAGAAGTATGTTATCATTTCCAAGTATTCATTTCAAACATGATGCAATCTGTTTTTGTGCGCGGGCGGGTTGGCGCCTTTAAGAAATTTCTAATTCTTAATCTCTCTTCATCGTCACCGCAAGCTTCACACTTTTTTCTAATTATGTAATTAGTGAGTTGTAATGGTGACAACTCATTTCGCACGAACCTTGGAGATTGTCATTGATCAGAGAAAGGCTCGAGGAGATATTCCATTGATACGCATTAAACCATAATTTGCGGAGGCTTATATTATCCCTCCCCGATTTTCATTTCAAACATCATCTCTAGAAAACTTAAATTGTCGTTAGCTTGTGGTAGAAGGTCTGTCCAAATACAGTAAACACATTCGGGCATAATGGCCAAAGGTTCCACTATTCCAAGGAATGTTATTGCTGCTCATCTCCCTTGACCCAGGAGCAAAAAAGGAGATGGTCCCTTGGTACACCGAGAGATATATTTCAAGCCAAAGAACTCCAAGGCAACCCTGCCTGCTCAGAGAATCTACCGAATTGCATTCATGGTTGCTGCAGAGGTTGATGTCATGGATTCCGAGACAGAATAATATGATCTAATAGTCGATGATACGACGATGGATGATGGCAATGCAAAGACTCTTCCCACTCCTGCGCCCAAATTGAAATCAACCATAACGGGCAAAACTTCCCGGCTCAGTGATGGCGGTCCTGACAACACCAAAAGGAGTTTCATAAAAGAAATTGACGTTGAACGCAATAGCCACTTTGCAGCGCGAAAGTAGGAATTCCAGAGTTCCAAATTAGTATGTTCTAGGTGGAAGAGTTTCACTGTAAAGAAATGATATGTTGATGCTCCCAGAGATATATTTCAAGCCAAAAAAATATTCTTTTGCGGGACTATTGTCCTCTTCTCTGGATATACAATTAACATCTTCAGGAATGAGGTCTAGAACTCTCATTGCTGGAAGACATTTTTCTACTAGTCATCTCCTTCCACCCAGAATGGACTAATTTGGGCCTCTGAAATTGCACGTGCAACCTGTGTCCCTAAATTTTTTTCGACTATGCAAAGACGGTTTCAATTAAGGGCTATTCCATTTGCCCTGCAATGTTTTTCATCTTCTTCCTCACGAGAAGCTTTTGAAAACTATCAATTTCACCACAAGATGATTCATCGAGGAGAAAACTGCAAGGATGTTGCATAATGCGAATCCCGTGCCTTTGTTTGTGGCAAATATGTTCAATGTTTTGGGCCGAAGAACTGGGTCCAATTTCTACGGATAGATGTACAATACTCAGGTTTTTCTTATTTTTTTAAATGGATTTGCTATTAAATTTTTTTTCCTTGGAGTCTTCGTTGCTACTTCTTTTCTGGATTTAACGCCTGTTCTCATTGGCAGGTTCGGTGTTGTCATAGTTCTTGGATATTGTGTTTAATTAGGTTATTTTTTCTAAGATGGAACATGTAACAATCATATGAAAATGTACTCTGTCAATCCACCAACCTTTTATGCAAACAAAAAATGGATTACACACAGTTTCAAACCAACGTTCAATTCTATTCGCAATGCAGATAGAACATAGCAATAGCAATGTACAATCTTGCAACAAAATTGTCATTCTTGTTTCTAGGCATGTAGTTATTAAGTTTTAATGCTAACAACCCATAATGCAAGAAGTTTAATACTTAAGTTAATATGTTACAGTCATAGAAGAATGTATCGAGAACACAGTTACACCCACACGTTCCAATAAAATCTAATCTTCAATAAAGCATTTGCTGGCAATTAGTAGAAAATAAAGTTTAATAGTTAAGTTAATATTTTACAGTCATGGAAGAATGTATCAAAAACATATTTACATGCACAAGTTGCAATAAAATCTAATCTTCAACAATGCATTTGCTAACAACTAGTAGAAAATGATGGTTTTGCAACAATGGGGCTTATTTGAAACCATTTCTCACTTACAAAAACTGCCCTCCGCCTTTCTATTTTCCCACTCTTTTATTCCCTGTAGTTTCTCTTTCTAGTTACTTAATCGTTTTTTCCCGAAAATGCCTTGTTGCGTGGCTTGGCGGATTCATGCGTTTCCAACGAGTGCTTTCCCTTTCTTTAAATTGGCCCTCCATTGTTCAGTGTCTTACAAGTAGCACCCAAAGTTCCGCCATATACAAATTGATAGGAGGCCTTGTGTGCTGACTGGCTCAACATTGCACTTGTAATTTTCCATGACCTCCACACAACATTCGAACCTCCGCGATATATAAATTGACACACGGGCTCCAGGGCTAGCATGCTCAAGATTTCCTTTGTTTACGGATGGAAAAGTGCTAAAACGAGCCATACCACATTTGCGCCACAAATGCTATATTAAACTGCAAAGCATTTCCTCTATAGTTTTGTGCCCTACAAACAACACCCACAGTTCTGCACTATACAAATTGACAGTCGGACTTACGGCCTGGATGGTTAATAAAATGCCTCGGAGTTATGCAATAAACAAATTGACAGACAAAGACACTTCTCTGACTGCGAATTCCTAGTAGGCAGGCTCTAGATTGGACTTCTGTTGTTCCATGCCCTGTGAATAGTACTGTCACTTCCGTGATATACAAATTTACGACTGGACTCAGATCATACCCTCTTCCATATTATGCTCCACCTATCATGCCCTTTTCCATGGTATACATTTTGCACTAAAAACTTCTGATAAATACAATTTAACCATCGGGTCCTTACGTCTTCTGTGGAACTATTGTCACCCCATTTTCAAGCCCATCTGTCTTCTTTCCATTCTTCGCCATTTCTTCGAATTTCTTTGGCGGATCGTCGGTTTGGCGGGTTGAAGAAATATTCAGTTCCTAGTCGTTGTTTCATGTGCCCACGCCCCTTTGCAATTAGCAATTAGCAATTATATATAATATCTTATTTGTAGGAATGCAATTAGCAAGTGTTGATTTTAAACATCATGGAATGTCGTTTTCGCATCGTCGGGTTAGTCCCTTCACAAAAACTTCAATCCTCGATTCTGAGAAGGAGTTTGTTTGACCGCTTCCCTATTCCATACTTAGCCACTTTCCCGTAA
>SNQJ01S0145518.1:7051-24400 GCA_010110895.2 Picea sitchensis | reverse complement strand
AACACTATCCACTGTCAGCCTTTGGATGAGCTTAATGCCTGTAAACCCCTTGCTATGTTTTAGACACGGTGGGAGATTATTGACATAATCAAATGGTTGGTTTGGTTTGCAACAATTCAGATCTTCTTGTGTTAGAAACCTTTCAATCTAGGAGTCAGAATCCTCATGGATCTCGATCGAATCGATCGAACTCACATGAGGCTTGGATCTATTACCTAGACTCCTTGAAATGAGTCAACCAACCCTCTTATTACGAAACCCTAACATTGCTTGATTCTTCTTTGACTGTTTGCGAGGGTTTTTACTGTCGAATTTTATAGTAGGGTTAGGGAAGACAATCAGTTCATGCATAGGAGTTTTAATAAACTCAGAACTAACATTCTGTTGTCCACATAAAATTTGATTGGGTAATGCCCCTTCATGAGGGTTTTCATCCAAGAAATTTGGCTTGCCACTTGAGAGATCAAGAGGTTTTTCTATCATAGGTTTATCCACCACAGGGGTTTCTATATGATTTTCTGTAAAAAAACCATTTCAAGTTGGAAACCCATCCCAATCATCACCCAGGGTTTTCAAATGATAAACCAACAATAATTTAATCAAACCATGGTGAAAGAGGCTAGAATCTAGATTCTTCTTCTTGTATATCTTCAACATTTTATACAAACTTCTTAGCAGGTAAAATGACATATTTAGATGGAATCCAATAAAATGCATGAGCAATCGCACATGGTAAAGGAAGACCAGGACATAACGAATTTCAAAGGTAATAATGTGTTTTAAAACTGCTAACAGACCATGCCATCTAACCTTGAGTAGGGAGACCAGAATACCTTTGTCACAACAGTCTATCTTTTTGGAGGTGACGAAAAGAATCCAGGGCACTTCGTCCAATTTCAATTTTTTAAACCACTTTTGACCAGTGAGAGGGAGCCATGTTGCTTCACTTAGAAAATCTTCGGTGAACTCCAACTGAATGTCACCCACCTTTGCTCTGTATCCATCAAATGTAAGGGAAAATTCTTTGTCCACTTGCAAGTTATACCCCTGGAACTTCTTAATAAACATATCCCAACCCTGGCTCTTAAGATCATCACTCACATCATCATAAAGGAGCAATGTTTGAGAGCCATTCGACTCTACTCAGATGACATGGGCCATTACGGGCTCGAAAAGACTGTGGCAAGGGAGACTCGAACCAACTGTGGGTTTAGATGACAATGGTAAGAGGGATAAGTCTGAGCGGACACCATAAAAAACCAAACAAGTAAGGAACCTGTACGATCAAAGAAAACATATGGATGTCTCGGTTATGGGATTTAAACACTCCTGGTCATGAATGCTCTGAGTACATCACACTACCCAAACTCTTAACTTGAAATGAGAGGCATGTCAACTCATTCTGCCAGCCAAAAATGATGTACATGATACGGTTATGGTGTGTTTAATTCCCACGACATGTAATAGGTATACTTGATTTGCAAAGGTTAGGAGAGGCTACATTTTTACAATCCAAATGAAAATAAAAAATTTAATATCAAAGTTGATTTACCAAGAATTTAAATGAACAAGCTTATAGTCCAAATGTAAATCAACATAGGTATTATATCGATATTCAAACAAACTCAAAAGGAAAATCATCCCAATAGGAAGTAGATACAAGTCACAAATGAACGTTTTAGCAACCAAACAATGGATAGAGTCATAATGCAAAATTAAGTTTAAGTGCTTGATTCATGCTTATAGTCACGAATCAAGCATAAAAACGCAAGATAAAAGTAAAACAAGAATAACCAAACATCTTTTTAATAACCGAATAATCACCCTCAAATAGTAATATTTACAGGATGAGGCATAGGCAGCTACATGAGTTGTCCTTTGTCATTGAAAAAGAAAAAACATGTAGGGTTGCGAACATTGGCAACTTAATAGGAGAATAAGTTATCTCTGCATCACCAACGAGTTCACGTCAAGACTGATTAGAATGAAAAAAATCGAACAACAACTGAAGGAAATCAAGAATCTCAATCAAATTTCAACAATCATCACACAATCTAGCTTCAGATATCTTATTGTTCAGATGAAATCCAGTGACAAATTTTAATTATGAGAGCAACGATATTCAAGCCAATGGCTCCGATACTGTTGACAAGGCCACTGCTGCTAGCAGGCGTCCATAGCCTCGACAGGGATTTCAATTACCCCACTCTGACGCCTCTACCCTGTCCAAGAATTTTCGATACAAAATGAAGGGCACTTATGATCAACATCAAAATTTATACTTGATAATTTTCTTGAACACGACATCGCTTCACTGCCAGCAGGCCTGTTCATTACCCCGACAAAGTTGTCTTGGAATCATGTATGCATTTACCCACTACTAGAAGACCTGTTCAGTATCTCGGCGGGTTTACATACACTACCCACAACTCTCTGAAAATTATTTACAATTTTGACAAAAATTTAATGATATTCAGAAGAGCGGGGTGATGCTGAAAATTTCATTTTTCAGAACACTTGATATTGTCCAGCCTTTAATTTATCGCTTAATAAACCTCATTATGATCTGAAATTACTTTTTTGATGAGACTAATTTTTCAAGGACAGGAAGGCATACTTGAGTTGTTTTGTTTAAAACAGGGACAACGTAAAGATCTTTAATGATGGTCATGACTGCTCATAATTATAAAGTGAAACCATGAAACCTATTCTAGACAGGAAATTTCTTTAGCTAGTCTGCATTTTAGGAATTTACAGCATTGATGCTTTGACAGACCTTGACTGCTACTTCATAATGAGGCATTCTGGTTTCCCTTCATGAACTAAAAGGTGACACAGACATAATTTTAACTAGAAAGCAACAAAAAACAAACAAAATGAAAAGAACCCAAAACCAGAAAACAAAAGTAAATCAAAACAAAAAAATTATGTACAAAGGTGGATCTGGAAACATCAAGAAAAATACCTTTTGAGAGCTTGGCCATTCACCGAGAAGGTGTCTGGCTGTCCCTCCAAACTGTGTATATGGAAAGAGCTGGGACCGAGTTTTTCAACGATTACGAAAGGCCCCAACCATAGGTTTTGGAACTTGGTGTGTTCCCCTTTTCCTTCGTGAGGTTTATCCCATTTGAGAACCAAATATCCTACCTCAAAGTTTCTATCCGAAGCAGAGTTTGAATCAAACCAACCTTTCACAATCTGTTGATGCTGATCCAACCTTTCTTTTGCTTGCGTTCTTACTTCTTCTAGTTTTACCAAGGCATTAATTCGAATTTCAAGAGGAGGGCATTCCTCTTCTTGAACTTTCTGTGATAATTGTAGAGAGGGAAGAAGAACATGAGGAGGGAGAATTGATTCTCTTCCGTAGACAAGGAATAAAGGGGAATTACCAACAGAGGTTTTTGGTGTCACCCTATCAACCCAGAGTGCATTGAAAAGCGTGTTGTGCCAACTTTTGTGGTTTTCAAAAACTGTCCTCTTGATGATTTTTATCAATTTTTTATTCGTTGATTCTGCTAGCCCATTTCCTTGGGGGTAATAGATGACAAGATACTTTAGTTTGATCCCTTTTTCTAAAGCAAAAGCACTCATATTGAGGGATGAAAAGTAAGAATCATTATCGAAGACCAAAAATTCGGGAATGCCGAATCTAGTAATGATATTCGAGTTGAGAAAAGATATTAACTGATTAGTGTTCACCACTTTTAGGGGTGCAAGCTTGAACCATCTAGTAAAATAATCCATTGCTGTAATGATGTATTTATGCTGTTGTGAAGAGGCAGGGTTGTTTGGCCCTATGATGTCGAGACCCCACTGCTGAAAAGGTGAATCTACCGAAATAGCCTGCAAAGTGAATGTTTCTTTTTTTACTCGTCCAACAGCCTTTTGGAATATTATGCATTTACGACATAATGCATGGGCATCCTTGAATAATGTGGGCCAATAGTACCCAACTCTTAATACTTGTTGAGAAGTGGTGTCTCTACCAAAATTCCCACTGGCTTCACCTGCATGAAGTTTAGATAATACTCTTTCTGCTTCATCTCTTTCTAGACAATGCATGAGAATACTATCAAAATTATTTCAGAATAATACATCATTTATCAACTGGAAAGGTGCAGATTTTAGTCTTAGTGCTCTCCTCTTTTTTGGGTCCAGATGACGAGGAGAAGAACTATGTGTTAAATAAAACTTAATATCATCAAACCAAGAGTTAGCAAAAACTTGTGTACAACTGATTTGTTCTCTGTCACGCTGATTTACAGTTAAGGAATTGATTTGACTTTCTTGTTCTTTAACTGAATCAACAACTAGTTTACATAGGCCTTGACCTCTAACAATTTGTGCAGGAGTTATTTTGAGGTCATATTCTTATAACGATGTCATCCAGTTTTCCCATTTCTCACCCAAATCCTTTTGTACTAACAAGTTTCTAACCGCAGGATAAGGGACAATGACTTTAGTTCTGGATTTCAGCAAATATGATTGAAAGTGTTTCACTTCTTTAAAAACCGCATAAGCATGTTGATCTACAACTGGGTAGTTCAGTTCAGCTCCTTTAAAAGTTGAGCTCATGAAGGAAATTAGAATTTCATTGCTTTCATCATTCTTCTATGTTAGAACAACAACATAAGATCGATCAGAGGCGAAAGTGTAAAGAGTGAAATCTTGCGAGAAATCAGGGCTCATCAAGGAAGGGGCTTCCACTATGGAGTTTTTGATGGAATCAAAAGCTTTATTTTCTTGTGGTCCCCAATGATACTGGACATCCTTTTTAATTAAATTTTGCAATGTCCTTACCATTTCTAAGAAACTTGGGACAAACCTTTTGACAAAGTTAATCTTACCTAGAAAAGACTACATGGCGTTTTTGGAAGAGGGAGGAGAGAGTTTAGCAATATCTCGAGTTCTTTCAGGATCGATAATCATTCCATATTTGGACACTATGAACCTGAGTAATTTGCCTTGCTCAATTGCAAAGACTGATTTCTTAGGGTTGAGAGATATGCCATACTTGCAGCATCATTCTAGGACAACCCTAAGGTGAGACAAATGATCTTTCTTGTTTTTAGAGAAAACAATTACATCATCAAGATAGACCACTACTAATTGATTTAGGAGGCCACGAAAATCAATGTCCATTGTTCTATGAAAAGTGGCCCGGACATTTATGAGCCCAAAAGGCATCTTCTTGTAGGCATAAGAGCCCCATGGGGTACGAAAAATGGTTTTGAGCTGGTCTGAGGGAGACATTAGGACTTGGTTGTATCCCGAAAAACCGTCTAACAGAGACAGTCTTTCGGAATCGGAAACTTGTTGGAGAATCTGTTCCATTGGAGGAATGGGATAATTATATTTGTCTGAAGCTCGGTTCAAGTTACGAAAATCGACATAGAGTCGAATTTCACCACTTTTCTTCCTTACAGGAACTAGATTAGACACCCATTATGTGTGTCTCACCGGGAAGATTATCTTTGCATTCAATAATTTATTTAGTTCTTTCTTGACAGTGGGTTCCAACTTAGGGTGCATCTTTCTCAGCTTCTGCTGAAAAGGTTGAGTCTAAGATTTCATGGGGATGACATTTTGTATAATATTAGGATCAAATCATCATATGTCCAAGCGAAAACATATTTGAATTATTTAAACAATTTTATAAACGCAGATCGTTCTTGCTCGGAACATCCTTTTCCCAAATTAATGTTTTGGGGGTTTTCTTGAGTCCCTAAGTTGACTGTTTCATAAACTAGAGAAGAGCTATTTGTTTCACAATTTACTAACCCTCTAAACTTATCATGCAAGTCATAAAAATTTTCTAGTCTTACCATGGATTTAGGAATAGAGTTTACCAGATTAGACGTCAATTCGAGAGATCTAGGATCTGATATTACCGAGAAGTTGCAAAGGTTTTCATTGTGGGTGCCTTCATCGATAACTGCACCTTGGAAAGTGTCCTCAATATGTAATAAGTTAATGATTTGTTGATCATCGTTGAACACTCTCCAATTGGTGATGTTGTCCGGGATCAATGGCCTGAACACTAATTCGATTGAAAATGCCTTCGGATAGAGACCTTCTACGGGAAAAAGTTTAGAAGCGACATTAGCCAACAAATCTTCTTCCAAATTATTTAATCTAGGAATGGAATTTATATTAAATGCTGAAAATTTGTGCATTAGATTCCATACCTCAGTTTGGTAACTTTTCAGATGTTGTGATAGAAAAATGTATGGAATTTCTTACCTTCCTGACCATGATTTTCGAGTCACCGAATACTATTAAGTTCCCTACGTCCATATCTATAGCTTTCCTGAGTCCTTGCAAAAGTGCCTCGTATTCAGYGGTGTTTTTAGTGCACTCAAATTCTAATCAACAAGCAATGAGAGTCTTATTACTTGCGGGGTCAATGAGTACACATCTTGCGTCGGTTCCCTCTTTGGATTTGGATCCATCAAAGTAAAGTGACCATATATGAGCTTCGTCAGCAGTGTTTGGAACATTTATCAAATATGGTGATTGAGTACAGGTCATGAGTTCTGATTGTTGCTCTGGATCGGTGATGGGGGAAGTTTCGGCCATGAAATTACCGAAAAAGGTGTTCATTCCCTGCATTTCAAGTGAATTAGTGGATGCAGTAAATGGTTCATTCACATCATTCAGATCCGTCACAGTGTGTTTGAGATAACGTTCATGATTAATCTTGATTCTATTTGGCTGTCCATTTTCTGGAAGCCACAAATGAGACCAATCTGTGGAAAAGTAACCATGTAGTTACTCAGACCAATCCCTGCTCAAAAACAAACCATAGACTTCGAGGATGTCAACAACAATGATGTCAATAATTTGGTGAACCTTGGGATTAGAAGATAGCCTAACCAACACATTCTTTAGTTCACCGATTACCTTAACGTTTGTCAGATCGAGATGAATGATTTTAAGACTAGAAGGTTGAACTTCTGCGTTATTTTTTTGGCAAACAGATAAAGGCATCACATTCGATGATGCGCCAGAATCCACCATGCAATTATTTACATTTCTATTAAAAATTTCAAAAGTCAATAGTATTAACAACAGAATTCTGCTGATTTTTAGCAGTTGTCCCTAAAACAATTTTATCTACATTTGATATAGTTTTTTCAAAGAGATCCCTTTTATCTAGGGCTTCAGATGTCATTTTAGTAGGGATCTTTTGGGCTATTTTAGAATTGATTTCTACGATCTTCTTGTTGTTCAGGTTGCTGGTTTTACTATTTTCTGCAATGTTCTGAAGCATTTTCTGCAGAATAAGAGGAAATTTCAATAGTTCGAAAACATAAATATTAGCCATTAGTTTTTTTAGGTCTTCAATCAAATCATATTCTAAAACAGGGGCTGCTAATTTTTTTTTTATTTCAGTTTGTTTTGATTGTCTCAGAGGCACAGTATTACTCATTTCGGAAGAGAGTTTACTCTATGTTTTGCTTCTGGTGTTGTAAGGGTGGACAGTTTCAAAGTTTGCTTGAAAAATACTGTCGGAGAAGTTCCTAGAGATATTGGGAGATGACTCCTCTTCTTCAGGTACTTCTTCTTCAACTATGCCTTCAAAATTTTCAGGGGGAACAAAGTTATCATGTGCTTCAAGGATAGTTTGCAGAGCGTATTGTAAGCTTTCAAAATTAAGACCTTCTGAGGTCGGATTTGGCCGGTTGGGGGGAAAGGATTTCTAAAAGGAGGTTTAAAACTTCCTTTGCTTGANACTCTATGTTTTGCTTCTGGTGTTGTAAGGGTGGACAGTTTCAAAGTTTGCTTGAAAAATACTGTCGGAGAAGTTCCTAGAGATATTGGGAGATGACTCCTCTTCTTCAGGTACTTCTTCTTCAACTATGCCTTCAAAATTTTTAGGGGGAACAAAGTTATCATGTGCTTCAAGGATAGTTTGCAGAGCGTATTGTAAGCTTTCAAAATTAAGACCTTCTGAGGTCGGATTTGGCCGGTTGGGGGGAAAGGATTTCTAAAAGGAGGTTTAAAACTTCCTTTGCTTGAGGATGCCTCTTCGGTTGATATCTTCAAGTCTACGACTTGATTCGATAATCTTTGGACAACCTTTTGCAAACTTTCTAAGTTTAGAGTTTCTGGTTGGCTTTTGTCTTAGGGAGGCCTTACAAGGATTTCAATTTTATTTTTAGAGGATGAAGCTGTTTCAGCTTCACTATTGAGATTGTCTTTCAAACTTAATATGTCCTTTTCAATTTGGCTTGCCTCTTCGAAGGCTTCCAATAATATAGACTTTTTAGACCTCTTAACCCAAATTGCTATATTATTATGTAGGGCCTTGGTGTAATATGCAACAATTAGACTTTCTGCAGGCATTGAATCTGCGGGAATTCGATTCTTTAACGTGACAAATCTTTGGTTAACATATTTTACTTTCTCCTTAGGGTTCATTTTTAGGCTGGAGAGTTCCATCACCAAGACTTCTGGGGTTTTATCATCTCCAAACTTCTCTAAGAAACATGTTTCGAATTTGTCCCAAGAGACAATGGTTTGGGGATGCTGGGCGAAATACCATGTAGAGTCATTTCCCTCAAATGTATAAGGAAAGAGTCTACATACTACATATTCATGCTCTACACTTCAGAGTCTAATGGACAACATGAATTTCTTTATGTGATCTTCAACATATTGCTTAGAATCCGGATCAAATTTAGGTAACCATTTCTCCGAGTGTTTTGGCAATGGGTGTTGGGGTCCAGGTACAACCACAACATCTTGATCAAGCCATGTCCTAGCGAGATTTTTTTGTTTTTCCATGGGTGTAGGTGGTGTCGAAGGATGAGATGGTTCAGACGAGGAACTGCCTTCGTCGGAAGATTCTCCTCCTGAAGAGGATGAAGATGAATGAGGTGGGGAGATCCCCCAGCTCCAAGAGTAGGTGTATGGTCAGGATATATGGTATGAAATCCTAAAGAATCTAAATGAAGACCAGTGCCTTCAAGTTGCTCTTGGATATTCGAGAAATCTAAAGGTTGATTGATAGGCCTACCAGGTTGTCTGATACGGGCCAAATAACTGTGTGTCCTTAAGAGAGACTGACGAACAATTTCTTGTATGCCGACCCCTTGAGGGTTTGGTGTTATTGGCTCAATGGGAATCTCAGGATTTTCGTTCGAGGTAGTTGTTGTTTCAGAAGTAACATTGTTGTTTGAGAGACTACGTGTTCCTACAGGGGAGCGAGTGTGTAGGGGTGGAGTTTTGCGACTTCCACGTGCCATCAATTGTATTCAGGCCCTCCTTCTAGCACCATTTGTTGGTGGGCGAAAATGACCTTCCGTTAACTGGGAGAACGAGTCCAATCCGGGGTTGTCTAAATAACCCAAGCCGTTTGGTATAACTTGTTCTGACGGGTTTAATGGCTCCGTTAGCCAATATAAAGTCCTAAAAGAAAATAAACAAGAAAAAGAAATAACTAATTAATTGCTAAACACTATATTATATATGTACATATACTCTAATATAACTATTGTATGTGTATTTAAGCATAAAATATGAAAATCTCACTTATGTACATCATTTACAAATTGCGAGTTTTAATCGAAACTTACGAAATCATTGTGAAAATGATTGATTTTAAGAAGTAGATAAAGAAAGCACATTTAAATATTTTCTGTTTTCTTTCATAAATCTAACTAATATTGAATTGAATAAACTATGAAGTGCAGACATGCAGGTAGTCAAAAGTTGAACCAAACATTCTAGTTTCATTAATATGTAAATGAAAGAATTGAAAAAGACAAAGGAGCTAACATGTTGTTAGTTTGTGAGATGTATCCAAGCCTCTGTATGAGTGAAGAATATCCGGTTGCCACACCCAAGAGAAAAATCTGCAATGGACTTTATGACTGTTTTAAATAAATTCAAAAAACGTATTGACAGTTGGGGTTTAATGACAGAGGAGGAAACATAAATTGAACCCTGTGATCTTATAATTGCACATAATTACAACACGATAAATCTGAGTGTAACTTATTGCATTTCATCATTCAATTAAAATTCAAAAGATAAATCCTATCATTCGAATTGGAGATATGATCACAGTATTTATATCTAGAGAAGGAAATTATATTTATAATATATGTATCCCAAACACAATAGATCATTAAGTCTAAAGTTATCATATCTATTAGTATATCAGGATTAACAAAACATAAATGAAAATATCATTTACAAAAGGCTAAAGCCAAAATGCATATATGTTGTTTCATTAAGTCTTGGAATCACTCGTCCATCTCCTTCCCTAGGCCAAGATGATTTCCTTTACAAAATATAGAGTATTTAAAGAGTTTATGAAAACTAAACTTCCTATCTTCCAAGATAGGATCAAATCTCAAAAAGATCTAAAAATTACAAATATAGAGGGCTTAGAGCCACTTGATCAAATTATATCTTCAAAATTTATAAAAGTTCTCTCCTATTTACAAAATAAGCAAAAGAGATATCTACTCCACTAAGTCAAGCATACTCCATCCCATAAGATCAGAAATCAGATACACCCTGTCCTAAAAACACGAAATGAGAGCAAGTTAAACATTTCATTAACTAACAATTTCTAAATTTATATGGAAAAAATGACTTGGCTACAGAATCTCTCGATTCTGTAGCCAGTCTGATTATTGGTAAAATAAATCCAAATCAATCTAAATTGATTAAAGAAACAAAAAATAAATCATGATTGTAACAAGAATCAATCCTACCATTTAACTAATAAAAAAAATTGGATCACAATATCTCATAATTTATCACGGCCTTTACACTGTCAACGCTTTTTATAACATTATTGCATGTCCTTTTTAGATGCTTCGCTTGCCTCTGTGCATTGGCCTTGAGTTCACAATTTTTGTTTTCCAATGATTCATTGAGAGTCGTGAGAGCTTTGATATTTCTTGGAGAATGGATATGTCTGTATAGTACTTCCCTATCCAATGGAAACAAACTTCACAATGCACAGTGTAATGATCCCAAGCCAAATTTTTCGCTGGAGACCACTAACTAGCTCGGTTGTGTATGATGTGCAGGTGTTTTATTGAAGTTTCCAGATATTAAGTATGTTCATACAAGATTCATTCAACACATGATCATCAAAATATACTCAAGATAGAAAACACAAGCAAAGATCTGACCTTTATTATAGAAGCAGAAATCAGATACAATAGAAAGAGTAGATCTGGAATAATCTTCAGATGGCTCTAACAGACAATATGTATGAGCTGCTACAAAATGCTCTTGTCAATACAAAGAATCCTCCAAAGGCTAGATAAGAAATGATGACTAGTACCAAGCAGATCTGAATACAAACCCTCCAGCTAAAGCCACGCTCCAAGAGAAGACTGAAGCCCTCAATAATTCGGCCCTGATAGTAGATGACTCCAAATGAGCCCAAACTTGGTCAGATAATAGATCAGGGTAGTGGGATCCTCCTCCTGAAGTCTCAAGCCCAACGTCTAAGGCAACCTCTCCAAATGTTGAATCTTCCAAGGGAGTTGCGCCCTCCTAAATGGTAGAAACCCTAGGAAACTTGTCCTTGAAGAAATATACCTCCAAATGATGTGAAACGCTCCAAGAATGTAGATCAGGCTAAGAGAATCCCGTGGGAGAAGTTTCAGATCTAGATCTCAAGCAGATCTCTCTAGATCTGAGAAATACAGAAAGGTGGGACGTCCTCCTAACTTGCAAATCGTCCCAAGCTATTGTTGAAGATTGAGTGATGATAACTCCTCAAAGAAACCCTCAAAATGATGATGAAGCACCTGCAAGTAAAACCCAACTGATGGAATGCCCAATGCTCCTCCTGATTGGCTAGATCGAACCCTCCTCAATGGTATGGTGCGCCCTTGCTGGAAACTTCCCAAACAATACAACCCTGCTATCTTCTGAAGCTCTAGAAGGAGATATGCTGAGAATAGAATGGTGTGGAGGAATCTTTCATCCCTGAGACCAAGCTGTGGAACAAGGTGAGTGGATATTTCACCACTGAGTTGTTCACAAGGGTTTATACAACAAAACCCCCAAACTGAATGCTCAAGAGCAATAAAAAGCAATACACCAAATTCATAATAAATAATAGGTGTGCCCCAACCTCTTACTTATACTTTTCCTTCTAATTCTCTGTTGAGTTAGGTTAACTCCCAGGGTTAACTTCTATTCTTTTGTTGAGTTATCTTTTACTCCTTTTATCCCTTTCTTTTCTCAAGTCAACTTAAAATTATAAGTTTATCCTAGTTGACCTCCCCCCTCAGTGTGAGACTATGACCTAGTGGGGGTGCCCAGGCCATTGAGTCTCCTTATCACCTCTCTAGGAGGTGGGGGACATTACAGTCTCCCCTGCTCAAAATTGCTTGTCCTCAAGCAATTCCAAACCTTCTTCTCTTACCACGTGCTACTGTTCCCAAGTGTAATTCTCAATAGGTAAATCCATCCACCTGATCAGGTACTTCTTTATGCTTCAGTTTCTAAGCCTCTTCTCTCGGACTTCTAAGACCTCCTCCAGAATCAAAACAAGTTGTCCCTCCTTGTCCATGGGGGGTAATACCTCAATAGGATTGATGAGTTGGTCGAGGGATTTCTTAAGACATGAGACATGGAAGATGTTGTGTATCTTGCTGCCCTGTGGAAGCTCCAGCTCGTAAGCTACAACCCCTATCCTCCTGCTGATCCTGTAGGGTCCAAAGAAACATGGCTGCAGTTTCTTTGCTCCAATTATTTTAATGGAAGCATGCTTGTATGGTTGTAGCCTCAAATAGACTAAATTGCCAACCTCAAAAGTACAGTCCACTCTGTGCTTGTCTGCTTGGACCTTCTGTTGGTTCTGTGCCCTTTGTAGATTATCCTTTAGTTCTCTGAGAATGTCTTGGCTTTGCTGTATCCAATCCTGCACCATCGGTGCCCTGCTATCACTGAACATAATCTCCACAAATGATAAAGGATCATAGTTATACAAGGCTCTAAATGGTGACATGCCAATGGACATATGATGGGTGGTGTTGTAGCAATATTCTCCCAGATGCAACCTTCTGACCCATGCTTTCTGTTTCCCTACCACATAGTTTTTGAGATATCCCTCCACCCACTTGTTAACTATCTCTGTCTGTCCATCTGTCTGAGGGTGATAGCTAGTGCTAGGGGTCAAGGTCGTACCAACCAACCGGAATAACTCCTGCCAGAAAGTACTCATAAACCTGCTATCCCTATCGCTGACAATGGTCTTGGGTAGGCCGTGCAACCTGAAGATCTCCTTGAAGAACAGTTTGACCACCTGTGTTGCATTGAAGTCGGTAGCTATGGTGAAGAAGTGTGCAAACTTTGTTAACTTGTCCACCANCCTGCTATCCCTATCGCTGACAATGGTCTTGGGTAGGCCGTGCAACCTGAAGATCTCCTTGAAGAACAGTTTGACCACCTGTGTTGCATTGAAGTCGGTAGCTATGGTGAAGAAGTGTGCAAACTTTGTTAACTTGTCCACCACTACAAATATGCAGTCCTTCCCTTGCGTCTTTGGTAGCCCTATGATGAAATCCATGGATATGCTTTCCCATTTGTACTCTGGAATGGGCAAGGGATGCATCAGTCATGTTGGGTGCATGTGCTCATCCTTGTTTTCCTGACATGTAGTACACTCTTTGATGTTCTTAATCACATCTTCCTTGAGCCCCTTCCAAGAGAATCTTTCTCTCACTTGCCTGTACGTCTTGTTGATCTGCTGATGTCCTGCCATTGGGGAGTCATGGCACACTTGCAATACCTTGGCCTTGAAGGTCGATCCAGGAACCAAGAAGATTTGGTCCTTGTAGTAGATGAGGTCATTAATAACCTTGAAATATTCATCTTGTACCTTTCCATCCAGTAGCTGGCACACAAACTGATCCTCTGCATACTCCATCACCAGTTGGTCTTTCTAGTGAACTATTACCCTTGTTATGGCAAGGATGGATGGCCTCCTGGATAAGGCATCAACCACCACATTGTTCTTCCCTTTGATAAACTCAATGTCAAAGTCATAGGCCTGTATTCTTCTTACCCATTTTTGTTGCCTCTTGTTCAAGTCCTTCTATTCCAATAGATATTTGAGGCTGTTATGATCTGACTTGACAACATACCGAGCACCTACCAAGTATTGGCGGAATTTGGCTAGTGCATGCATGATAACCAACATTTATTTGTCATAAATGTTGTAAAGTAGCTCAGGCCTCCGGAGTTTTCGGCTCTCGTAGGCAAGAGGTTGCCTCTTCTGCATCAATACAGCCCCTATTCCTTCCCCAGATGCATCACACTCCAAGGTAAATGGGAGGCTGAAATTTGGAAGAGCTAAGACTGGGCAGGTACTCATCACCTTCTTCATATTGTCCATCGTTATTTGAGCCTCCTTGTCCCACTTGAATGCTCCCTTCTTAGTCAAATCGGTCAAAGGTGCACATAGTTGAGAGAACCCTTTGAAAAACTTCCTGTAATACGCGCACATTCCCAGGAATCCTCTCAATTATGTGAGTGTCTTAGGAGTGGGCCATTTTATGATGGCTTCAATTTTCTCCTGATGCACTTGTACCCCCTTTGCTCCAATAATGTGTCCTAGATAAAGGACCTTCGTCATTCCAAACTCACATTTGGACTCCTTAGCATATAGTGACTATTCCTCCATAATTGACAAAATCTGATCCAAATGCCTAAGATGATCCTCCCATGTCTTGCTGTAGATAAGCAAGTCATCAAAGAATACCAACAGGTGCTTCCTCAACTGCTTGTTGAATACATGATTCATACATGATTGGAACGTAGCAAGGGTATTGGTTAACCCAAAGGGCATCACCAGAAACTCATAATGGTCGTACTGACATCTAAAGGTTGTTTTTGAGATGTCTTCCTCCCTCATCTTGATTTGATGATAGCCAGAATGAAGGTCAATCTTGGTGAAGTAGATGGCCCCATGCAATTCGTCCATTAGTTCATCAATCCTTGGTATTGGGTATCTGTTTTTGATGGTATTTTTATTCAAGGCCCCAAAGTCAATGCACATCCTCATAGTGCCATCTTTCTTCTTCACCAGCACTACTGAAGAAGCAAAATGGCTACTGTTGGGCCTGATGTGCACCATGTCTAGAAGTTCCTTCATAGCCTTCTCTATATCATCCTTGTACTTCTTGGGGTGTCTATATGGTGTGGTAATAAATGGCTTGGCCCCTTCTTCTAACTCGATAATGTTCTCAAATCCCCTATCTGGAGGTACCCCTAGAGGAATAGGACCGAACACCTTGTGGTGTCTATCAAGGATTTCTTTGATCTCTGGTGTGTAGTGGACCTTTCCCTGCTCATCCTTATGTGTTATAATCCTGCATTCAGCTACGTATACTATCTCGTCTCTCTGAAATATGGCCTCCATCCTCTTGGCCGTGACTACCTTTGCAACATTCCCTGTCATACCTTGGAGCACTACCTTTCATCCACCCTCCTCTGTGAATGACATTTCCATGGTTTTGTAGTTGGTAGTAATAGGCCCCAATGTACTGAGCCACTGTACTGCTAGGATGACGTTGATATCCGGAAGGTCCATAAAATAGATGTCCTGTGTCAACTCATGCATGCCCAAGGTAAGCTTCAAGCCCATAATGTATCTGTCACATGGCACAGTGCTTCCTCCTACAACCTCCACCTTGAATCCTTCAAATTCTACTGTGGTTATGTGCCTCCTTTTTAGTAATGTTGCATCGATGAAGTTGTGGGAAGATCCTCCATCAGTCAAGACCGACACCTTCTGTCCCTGCAAGACCCCCCTCATTTGAAAGGTGTTATACTTGGGCACTCCACTGATAGATGCCAAAGTGGCCATACTATCCTGTCCTGTGATCTGTTCCTCCTCTACTGCCTTAGTGGTTTCTGCCTCCATGTTCTGTATCTGGCCCATCTCATCGTCTTCTTCATTTTCTGAAGTGACCTTGATGTAGTGCACTTGTCCACGTCCCATGCACTTGTATGAGGGATTCCATGGTTCCTTGCATGTGAAGCAGAGTTGTTTCCTTCTCAGATCTCTCCTAGTGTTGTCATCTATTCTGCCACGACCCATGTCATATCCCTTAGGGTCACGTCCTCCCTGGTTTATTGGAGGCCTTTGATCTCTTCCACCATTGTTAAGAGGTGGTATGGGTATGAATTTTGGTTTAGCAGCTGGACCCAAATCCCCCGTCTTCCAAATGGACTCCTGTAGGTTGGTAGGCTTGAAGGCCTTTACCCAACCCTTCAAGGGTTCCATCAACCCTTCTATGAAAAGCATCATGAGCTTGGTCGGGGACATGTCTTGTACCATCACTGCCAACCTCTAAAATTCATCAATGTATGCCTCGACCGTACCTATTTTCTTGAGTTGGGTCAATTCCTGGAAATGTAACTTAGGATCTCCTTGATCAAATCTATCAATGAGCCTCTGAATGAATTCTGTATAGGATACAATCTGATTGTGGCCAAGTGTGGTGAGCCCATGATACCACTAGTTGTGGGCCTTGCCATCCAAGTACATAGTGGAAAACTTGATGGCCTCCATCTCTCTCATGGGGTTAAGCTGCATGTAAGTATACAACTTTTGCACCCATGACTGTGCTGTCATCTTGTCCGTACCATCAAAGTATGGAATCTCTATCTTTTCGGCCCTTTGTTCAAACTCAAAACTGCCCCTATGGTTCATCCTAGGCTGATTTCTGAACCTGAGTTGGCAATATTGATCTAGGGACATTTGTCTTTGAACCCTCATATCCAAGATGTAGTATTCCTTGGTACTCCTTGCCAATTGTTCCACAAAGTCTTCAACCTGTTCATGTTTCCCTTGCTCATCTATGAATGTGGGCATGTATGGTCCGGGGTTAGCTCTACTACCCGAGTGTCAGCCTAGATGTTCATTTGTGAACATTGGCATGTATGGACTAGGATTGGCCCTGCTACCCATTTGACCATGGGACATGCCACCTCCCAGACTTCCTTCGGATCCCGGTGCTTTCTCTGGGTTATATTTGATCTCCTCATGGGTTCCACCGAAACCACCAGCCTCCTTATTCCCATACGTATCAGGGTCCTTCCCCCGATGGGTTACTTGAATTAGAAGGTTAGTTATCCGAGATTGGTTCTCGTTCATCTTTTGCATATTCTCATCAACCTTCTTCAAGGTTTCAGAGATTTTGGCCTGTCCCTTTCTGTTGGTTTCCTGGTACTCATCCAAGTGTTGGACCAATGTACTTTCTTTGCGGTTCATGTTTTGCTGGAACTTACCAAATTTGGCTACTAAGAAAGCCAAGCCTTGAGGCTCATGGTCATCCCCTGACCCTTCCACTTTAGCCT
>SNQJ01S0145516.1:11981-24208 GCA_010110895.2 Picea sitchensis | reverse complement strand
TAGAGATGCTAAAACCGATTCAAAGTCTGAGGATGGCAGGGAAAAATGTTGAGGAAGTAGACCCGGTCATATGTTTAATATATTATATGAAAGATAGAGGTAGTGAAATGGTGGAGGTTTCATGTTATGATGGTAGTTTGAAATTTGAGACTCTCATTGACTCGATAAGAGAGATAAAAAGATATTTTGAGTATGAAAATTTTCAGTATCCCAATCGGGTTCGATTTTCCATGACTAAGCTAAAGGGTCATGCTGCACATGCTGCACTTTTATGGGACAAGCTATAGAAGGACAAGGTAGATAATCGATGGGAGAAGATTAGAACTTGGAGGAATATGGTGAGAAAATAAAGGAGAAATTTCTATATGTCAATTACCAATATAATTTGTGTAAGAAAGTGTAAAACTTAAGGTAGAAAGAGACATGTTCGTGAATATACTAATGAATTTTTCAAGTGGTCACCTACATCAGGGATAAAGGAACCAGAATATCAAAGAGTGGTGAGATACATAAATGGATTGAAATATCAGTTTCAGGATGAGATGCCTACTATTGGCCCTCGACCAAGTTTTGGAGAACCTTGGTCGTGTTTGACCATTTTTGGGACTTCGATAGGATGATCGAAGATGGAGCGCCCAGGCGAAGTGGAGATCATGAGATCTCACCCGCTTTTATGGGTTTTTGGGTTTAGGGTTTACGTAACGGGTATGGGATGTCGACCCATGGGTTTACCCATGCTTAGGCCTCTTTTGTAATGTATAAATAAGTAGCTAGGCTATGTAAGTAGGAGTCAAGTGTTTGAGATATAAGTGGGATTTGTGCAAGATATGTAGGCCAGAGTGCTAAGTGAAAATAGTTGTGAAGGGTTTGCGCATATTGTATGTTGATACTTGCAAAGCTAAGTGCAAGTGTTTTGTAAGTTCTTTGTGCACAGACTGTGTAGAGGTTCTATGCTTGGACCTAAATCGGTAAAGGATGATCTGGCGAGGTGTGCCCAGATCTCCTATCTTAAGCGGAGTTGGCTTGTGGCTCTGTGCATGTAAGAAGATTGGAAGAATCTAATAAAGAAGAAGAAGAAGAGTTGATGGGCGTAGCCCCACACTAGGGTGAACCACGTATATCCTGTGTCAATGTGCTTTGTGATATAGTGTTCATGTTGTTTATGTACTTCATTGCTTAATCTAGATGTATGATAGATCCAGTTGATGCTTAGTGCTTTATGATGTGAATGAATGTTAGATCTACTTTAATTTTATGTGATGAATGATTATATGTACTTGTATCTTGGTTGTCACTGCATTGTTTTGTAACTAGGATGTTAACCTGTGATGTGAATAAAAGGGTTAAAGACTAATGAATCTTATTGGCTAAGTGCTCTCTTAAGTATTGTGATCACAGATCTGTGTCTCAACAACGGAACCATTTGTTGGCACAGGGGAAGACCCTCCAAAGTGTCTACTAGAGTTGGGATGATGAAATAAATATCAGTCACTGTGAGAATGGTCTATAACTGGGGCTTATTGGCTCGTGACTTCTTCCGCGCCGAGGGTTTCTTCGAAGAAACCTTTATTTTCTTTGATGTCTTGGCCTCTATAAGGGGATCCTTAGGTGATGTCACTTCTCCCTTGTCTTTATTTTGTTCTTCCCCTTCCTCCTCTTGGCTTACTTTGTCACCTCCTCCTCCTTTAGGTGAGTCAGTTGTAGTTGTATTCGATGCACTGTTTATTTCTTGCATCTCTTCCTTATTCTTCATCTTCTTGGAGCTTCTCGGTCCATCATATTATTATCGGGTGACCACAAGAATTCCTATGATGTCAGTGTCAGAGAGCTCTGTCTGTTCGACTGGTACAAGGAATTTTGCAGGCCATTCCTTGGTTATTTCCTCCATATCTTCCTCAGTCAGTTTGTAATAGGAAAACAACTCTTCCTTGTTTTTGTCCCCGTGCGCAGTGATATATATGAAGTGCCATCATCATCAAAAGGTATAGAAGTAGGAGATGAGCCTGCCCAACTACGTAGATTAGAAGATGTGACAGAGGCTTGCCTTCGACCAGTACAGGAAGAAAAGGAACATGCCATAGACGCCTTGAAGCAAGCAAAGGAGGAAGCCTTAGAGCAACGTCGGGTTGTGCAGCAAGATAAAGATGACCTCCGAGAAAATTTTGAAGAGGATAGAGAGAAGATCTAGAGAGAAAAAGACCAGCCGCTCGCAAAGCAGATTGTAGTGAAGAAGGCAGTGGCTAGAGCACTTCGCTCTGTGTCGGGCCTGGCATAGATGGAAGAAGAAACAACTGAGATCCAAGTGGGAAAACTCGTTGAAGCCATTCAACAACTTCAAGAAAGGGTAGCAGAACTGGAACTACAAGAAGTGATGAGCACTCTGCAGGAAGTGTGGGATCAGAGAGAGGAAACTTACAGGAGAGCGGTAGAAAGAATCAGGGTGTTGGCCTTGGAATGTAAACAAATCAGTGACTAAAGTGTGCAGACCTATGAGCGCCTTGCAGACGACCTGACGCTGAGAAGATTGGAGGCACAACTCCAAGAGGTGAAAAAAAAGAATCAACAGTGCAAGCGCAGTTGTCGGTGGTATAAAATATGAAAAGGTCACAGGAGGTGCACATAGTTCAACAACAGTTCAATGCAATTCAGAGTAGAGTCATGGAAGTGGCCCAACGACTCTAGTTGGTGTAGAATGAAGCCTACACACTTTTGGAAGTTATTGAGGGACAAGGTGCACAGCTGGAAAAAGTGGTTACCATTATGGAACAATGTTTGGAAGGGCCTGTCACCGAGAAAGTAATTCAGGAGTTCACCAAGCAGGAGGCTTTGGTGAAGCAACAAGTCGACGAAGCTTGATATAAGCTCGAGGCCTTCAAATAAGAGTTTCCTAGATCAAAGTGACTCGGGACGAGTCACAAGTGAGTGTTGGGGACCTGTTGGCCCTCGACCAAGTTTTGGAGAACCTTGGTCGTGTTTGACCATTTTTGGGACTTCGATAGGCTTTTCGAAGACGGAGCGCCCATGCGAAGTGGAGATCGTGGGATCTCGCCCCCTTTTACGGGATTTTTGGGTTTAGGGTTTATGTAACGGGTATGGGATGTCAGCCCATGGGTTTATCCATGCTTAGTCCTCTTTTGTAATGTATAAATAAGTAGTTAGGCGATGTAAGTAGGAGTTGAGTGTTTGAGATCTAAGTGGGCTTTGTGCAAGATATGTAGTCCAGAGTGATAAGTTAAAATAGTTGTGAACGATTTGTGCATACTGTATGTTCAGACTTGCAGAGATAAGTGCAAGTGTTTTGTAAGTGCTTTGTGCACAGACTCTGTAGAGGCTCTGTGCTTGGACCTAACTCGGGAAAGGAGGATCTGGCAAGGTGTGCGCAAATCTCCTATCTTATGCGGAGTTGGCTTGTGGCTTTGTGCATGTAAGAATATTGGAAGAATTTAATAAAGAAGAATAAGAAGATTTGGTGGATGTATCCCCACACTGGGGTGAACCACATATATCCAGTGTCGATGTGCTTTGTGCTATGGTGTTCATGATGTTTATGTACTTAAATTCTTAATCTAGATGTATGATAGATCCAGTTGATGCTTAGTGCTTTATGATGTGAATGAATGTTAGATATACTTTAATGCTATGTGTTGAATGATTAGATGTTCTTGGATCTTGGTGGTCACTGCGGTGTTCTATAACTAGGGTGTTAACTTGCGATGTGATTAAAAGGGTTAAAGACTAATGAATGTTATTGGCTAAGTGCTCTGTTAAGTACTGTGATCATAGATCTGTGTCCCATATAGGTTGCAGACACCTGATCCTTGCAACCCCCCCTGCCTCTACCTTGGGTGAGACTTCATCTGCTTCATAGGTGTTGCCGAAAGGGCCAGTAGTTAGGGTTTTGTTGGTGCATTGTTGAATCATTGAACCCTAGGTATGACCCTACGCTAACAAGTGTGAATTACTTTCGTAATCTAAATGAAGCCTATCAAGTTTCCTTGAAGGTGGAAGACAATATTGATAGAATGTTGCCACATGAGTTCCTGGGAAATGTAACTAGAGGTAGGGGCAAACTAAGTGTTGCTAAAAGGAGTGAAAAGGAATATGAAGCGAACAACAACCAAAATACAAGAGGAGGAAGTGGCAATATAAGAGGTAGGGGGATTGACAAAGGTAAGTGTGTGATCACTTGTTACATATGTAGAGTAGATGGTCACAAGGCATCATAATGTCCAGATAAGTAGAATACAGGGAGAAGTAATGAGGCCAGAATACAAGTTACCTAGGAAGATGAGGCAACAATTGTTGGCAATAATGTGGAAGTAATTCAATAGAAGAAGTGAGAAATATTGATGTTTAGAAGAGTATTACTTAAACCTGAGACAAAGACAATAGAAGAACCTGAGCAGAGAAAGAAATTTTTTAAAACTAAGTGAAAAATTTAGGATAACTGTTTTCATCTAGTCACAGATGGTGGAAGTACAAAAAATTTAGCATCCATAGAGGTAGCGGAGAAGATAAAATTAAAAATCATTCCACATCCGAATATATACCTAGTTTCATGGTTGAAAACAGGACAACAGGTGACCGTGACTGAGAAATGCTTGTTAAGTTTTTAGATTGGAAAGTTTAGTGACTAGGTATTGTGTGATATAGTAGAGATGGATTCATGTCATGTACTACTCATAAGATCATGTCTATTTTATAAAAAAATCTCCACGATGGAAGGAATAATACTTATGAATTTTTAAAAGATGGACAACGGTACAAATTGGAACAAATGGTGGATATTGAGTTAAGTGGTAGTGATGGAAAGGAAATGACAAGATAAATGTTTGTAGCAGAAATAACATTATGATGTGTTTAGCCAAAGAATTTTTGAGTGGGTAGAAAAATACCCATTTCTATTTGGCCTTAATGCCAAGACAAGTTCCAGAGAGTGGAAAATGAGCTTAATGCCACTGGAAATTCAACCTTTGTTGAATAAATTTCAAGATATTGTTGGAGATGATATACCAGTAGGTTTACCTCCCTTGAGGATTATATCACATCAAATTGATTTGATACCAGGATCAAGTCTGTCGAATGAAGCTCCTTATTGGATGACTCTACTAGAGAGTGAGGAAGTGAATAGAAAAGTGAAAGATTTTCTTGACATAGTACTAATTTGAGAGAGTTTAAGTCCCTCTGTTTTACCTACCGTATTGACACTGAATAAAGGAGATGAATGGAGAATGTGTATTGATTCATGAGCTATCAAAATGACTACTATTAAGTACATGTTTCCCTTACCAAGGATGTATGACCTCATCTAATGTTTGAGTGAGGCCAAGTACTTTTGAAAGATTGATTTGAAGAGTGAGTATCATCAGATTCGGATAAGGGAAGGTGACGAATGGAAGATAACATTCGAGATGAAGGATGGATCATTTGATTGTCTAGTCATGTCATTTGGTCTAACCAATGAACCTAGCACATTCATGAGAGTTATGAATGAAGTTTTGAAACCATTTTTCAGAAATTTTGTTGCTGTGTACCTAGATGACATTTTGATTTTTAGTAAAACCAAAGAAGAACACTTGGATAATATAATAAAGGTGTTATAGAGATTGAGAGAAGAGAAACTGATGATAAATTTGAATAGATGTACATTTGTAAAGNTTTGGATAAGGGAAGATGACGAATGGAAGATAACATTCGAGATGAAGGATGGATCATTTGATTGTCTAGTCATGTCATTTGGTCTAACCAATGAACCTAGCACATTCATGAGAGTTATGAATGAAGTTTTGAAACCATTTTTCGGAAATTTTGTTGCTGTGTACCTAGATGACATTTTGATTTTTAGTAAAACCAAAGAAGAACACTTGGATAATATAATAAAGGTGTTATAGAGATTGAGAGAAGAGAAACTGATGATAAATTTGAATAGATGTACATTTGTAAAGAAAGAATTAGTGTGTACTTGGTATTTGTGATTTTCAATGAAGGCTTGAAGATGGATTCTAAAAAGGTAAAGGCTATTTTGGAGTGGCTAACACCTAAGTACACATTTGATGCGAGAAGTTTCCATGGTTTGGCGAACTTCTACAGAAAATTTATTCGAAATTTCAGCGAGATTTGTGCACCATTTATTGAATGCATGAAAAAGGAGATTTTCAAGTGGAAAATAGTAGCCATGAAGTCATTTGAAGACTTGAAGAAAAAGGTAACCGAACAACCAGGTTTTTCACTTCCATATTTCAATAAAGTATTTCAAGTGGGGTATGATGCAAGTGGTTCAACAATTGGAATAGTTTTGAGCCAAGAAGGAAGGTCGATTGCATTCTTCAACTAGAAATTGGATGATGATAAGAATAAGTACTATGTTTATGATCAAGAGTTTTATGCTATTGTACAAGCTTTGAATAAATGGAGACATTACTTGCTACCAAAGGAGTTTGTATTATTTACTGATAATAAGGCATTGTAGTACATCATGAAAAAGGGGGGTGTCGACAAAATTTTCCTATCTATTTATCTATTTGTGGTTAGCAATTGATTTACCCTCCATCTGGATATTCCAGGGAAAAGAGGGGGTCCCAAAAGGTTTTCCTATCTATACATTTATGTATTTATAGATACTACATCTAGATATTCCAAGAAATAAGAAGTCCCATGAGGTTTTCCTATCTATCTATCTAAAAGATAAATAGTAAAGATGTGATTCACATTGATCTAGAGATTTTAAAAATAAAAATATTGTTAATTTGTTTTCAATAGCATAACATGTAGCTTTTTAATGTTATTACATTGTAAGAATGAAAAAATACTCTTATAATGAAATTAATAAATACTTATTAAATATCTAAAGAGATCTAATTATGAAATTAATAAAGAAAACTAGTTATGGAATTGATAAATTAAATCTCTATTAGAGTTTAATAAAAGGAACTAGTTATGGAATACCCTTTGAAAAACAATATCCTTCTGAAGGTGAGAAGTTTCATGTGGTTAGCCACTAGAAATAAATAACTCACCCAGGAAGCTCTTTAGAGGATGGATAGGTAGGGCCTAAGCATATGCTCCTTATGCAAGGCATGTGAAGAAACTATTGGTAATTTGTTGATTACATGTGATTATGATAGACAAGTTTGGAGGGATTTGGATGTTGCAATCGGTATAAATGAATGATGGCATGGGGAGATAGTTGAGGTTTTCCTTAATAAATGGCTTTCCAAGCCCGAATTAAATCCATTTAGGGAACCCCTTATCATTGAAACTTGGGGTATTTAGCTAGCTCGAAACTCTAGTCTATTCTAGGATAAGTTTATCTTGTCCCTATAGTGTTTTGGTCAAAGCAAGTCCATTCCAAACAACTTCAAGTATATGCCTACGAGAAATCCTTGAAGAATCATAAATAAAGAATCCATTGATAAGAGTGGGGCTTGGGATTATTTTTATGGAGATTTTCAAAGGGACCCACCAATGTGTGGGGAAGGATGGTTTTATTTCGTAGTGAATCTCATTTTTTTAAGCTTCTAATAGGTTTGGGCAGGGGGACTAATAATAATGTTGAGTTAATTGCATTAATTTATATGTTGTTATATTTTGTTATTGAAAAAGGTGCCTCATGGCTTTAGGTTTTTGGAGATTCTATGATTGTATTTAAATGGTTGAGGGCATATACTAGTATTAACAACCTTGTTTTGAGGCCTACCTATGAGGAGGTGAAAAACTAATTTTTTATTTTTAATTGAAATTGGGAAAATTGTATTAATAAAAAATGGTTGTAGTAGAGCTATACAACACTAGTACATCCAACTATATGACTTCAAAATACAAACAAGTAGGACAATGCCAACCCAATATATATAATTTATATATGCTTGTTGGAAAAAATTTCTAGTATCTACTACTATTATAGATTCTATAAAAACTACCTAATATGACATAGTCTAATAAAAAAATGTGGTAGGTAGTGGCTTCTTCCATTCCTTGGTTGGGTGGCACTAGTTCATGTTCTGCTATCTCCATGGATTCAAAGAGTTGGTGGACCATATCCTCCTTTATGATTTCTTCATGTCTAAAATTGACTGATACCATTTTATTTGAATACCATGACTAAGAATCCTTGATTAATGGACAATCAAGTTTCTTAACATAACACATTTTTCCTCAATATTTAGAATATGTTTCTTTAATTGGGAAAGAAACCCCATAATAGAAGTAACCTGGGATATTTCTTACTTCTCATTTTCATGTACCTTAGGTGTAATAGTGAAAATGGAAGACCTGTTACTATTGGAACATGGATTGAACATAGAGGACAATGGATCTGAGAGAGTAGTGGTGTCAAAAGACATTGTAGCATTGAAGCACAAGTTGCTCAAGGAGTGAGAGAAAATCTCCCAAGGTGATCTGATAATCTGAGATGATGATAGATGGATCAATAAGATCATCTATAAATAGGTTTGGTCATGGAACAAACTCAAGAACCTCGGGTGAAGGTGGTTTCGCCTGTCCATAAAACATGGATCAAGAATCCATAAGTGGACATGGTCAACCAAGGATTTAGTCGACTGTTGACCCAAATACATGGTCGACCCAAACAATTTGACAAGGTGAGGTTACAAAGGAACTACATGCTTCAACACTCCCCTGTAAACTTATCTTGGAGGAAAAAAAAAATCGTAGCATTCCCCCATGAATTTTTCTTGATTGTAAAAGTTGATCACAAGATGATACAACAACACTCCGGAGGAAGTTTGATCACCATCAACCTAGATCAAGGCCAAAATATCAGTCATGCATTATAAATTTATTGCAAAATCTATTGTCAAAACATGGTTCCAATCAGTCAGTTGACTAGATAACAAGACAACAACAATATAATTAGTTTCTATCAATCCAACAATATCTGCCAAGATAGACAATATCTATATCTAAACAGTCTCTGCAATAGGTACATTAAGAAAAAGTACAAATCTCAATAACGCAACTGACCATGGTTCGGTCATTCTCAAAAATCCAGGTTGAGTCATCAAGAAGCAGTCGAGTCAACACACTGCTCATCAGTTGGGTTTACACATCAACAACTTCAATTATTCCCCCCTTAAATCCAACTAAGGGTCAAAGCATAAAAAATGGATCTTCGTTGAAACACACTAGTCAGCGGATAATAGATAACAAAACTTAGTCGACATATGCATAGTCGAAACACCTCTAGTCGATTGTTAAGTCAGGTCGAACCCAATGACTGACCAATATCCTAGTATAACTCCAATCAATTATCAAGTCGGGTCAATCCTGTGGTCGACCATTGCAAAACATCAACAATGAAGAGGAGCATGGCACGTCCGTACAATTAACAAAAAACAATGGTAGGAACTCGTCAAACATATGGTCAGATGCACCCATGACCAATTATCAATCCAACCAAAATCAATCCTGGTAGTCAGAATGGGTCCACATTTCTTTCTTTCATGTCTCTTTTGCAAAGATCTCAAAGCATGAGTGTCGGTCTTTCTATGTTGAGGATGACGATAAGGCACATAGGGACGATCAAGATAAATGGGCTTAGGGTCAGGTGTACTGTCATGAGTAGAATAAAATTAGTATATCAAAAACAACATCATCAAAAAAATATTCTTAAAATGTGGTATGTTAGGAACCACCATATCATTGATCTGTTCAGGATATTGCTCTGCTAGAAAATCAATTTTAACTCCACTTGCAACGAACAAAACTTCCATGTTTGCAGCAAGGGAAGGTGTAGGAAAGGAGGCAAAAAAAACATCATATCCAAGACCTGTTCTTGGTGGAAACATCTAAGACATAATAGGAGCAAAAATACCTTGTCCATTCTTTCCAATCCCTCCTCTGCTATATTCCTTCTTGCTTAGTAGTCAAGATCCTTTACATGTAGTGTGTTTTTCAAAGCTGGGTGAAACAACACAATTATCAGTTTCAAAGAATAAATTGACAACATCTTTCTTACAAAAATAATTAGAGGGTGGAGAAGAAATGGGTGAGCTTGGAATCTCAATACCATCAATAGTCTTCTCACAAAAAACTGGAATAGCAACAATGGTGGAAGAAGAAACAACATCAATCTTCTTCTCAACAATTGTCTCAAAATTTTGTTCAACGAACTGCAATCTATGATGAGTCTCATTCTTATCAGTAGATGCAACAATATGGCATCATAATCTTCCTTCAATGTCTAATACTCATCAAATAATCGATTTTTATCTTCTTGAAGAGGATCTTCTTCTTCATGAATCTCATCAATGGAGGCCTGCAACTAGGAAACCTCATGAGTTAGCTGGGTATTTTCTTCCATCAACTACATGAAATTTTTTCTCACTATTGTCCGAGGGAGGGATTTCACGTCTTCTTCCAATTCTTCAATAAGGTCATACCTCTCCTCAAATTCGTTTACAAGAGTCTAAAAAAAGCTACCAACAGTGTTCCCCATTGCAACAACCTTTTTATAGTGCCTAGTCACAACAATCTGAAACACTTCTTTTGCATATTTCAACTGATTTTTAAGTCTCACATTTTATGTCTTCAAGGAATAATTTTCATGAGAGAAGTCTTTCACCTCTTTTCAAGATCATCGATAAGATCCTTCTTATCACTAAAATCATCCACCGAATCTTGAAATATGGTTTCCATGGTCTGTTCTAGGTCATAATTTTTCCTATACTTCTCATCAAACCAATGTAGAACGCTGGCTTGAAAGAGGGAAACATCATCTTCCATATGGGTGTGGGTTGTCTTCAATTGACTGCTTAGTCATTGATTCTCAGTCTTCAATTGTGTAATGAAATTTTGCAAGGCGGTGACTTCTGCATGAAGTCGATTGTGATATTCTTCCAAGGTGAGAGCCTTCTTTTCACGAATCTCCTACAATTTTTGAATCATGAGAGATTCGTATTAATCCAATATTCCCATCATCAATGGAGAGAACAAAGAGACTAAATCAATCACGTGAGGTTGGGGTCACCAATAAATAGTTGGTCTCTTACACAACTATTTTCGACATGGAGAATATTACATAAAATGCATGTAATAGAAAGAGCCACCCATACCAATGTATGCAACATATATTAAAAAAAAATCATGTGATAAGGAGAGACACACATAAATATCAAGGACATAAGGAAACAATAGACCTTGGGCATGCGGTGAGTCCACCTTTGCAATTTCAATCTAGTCGAGCCACTAGTGGAGGGTATCGACCATGCCAAGCTCATGGCAAGCTAGGTCGAGCAATATGGACATCTTGGAATCCACCTAATATCAAACCATCCCTACTTCACGTCTTTAATGCAAGGCACAACTACATGGTCTAGGGAACCTATGTGTATGGAAGTGATAAGGGTTGAGTCACGCAGCAAGAGGAAGTCACAAATGTGCTTGTCAAGAAGAGTGAAATAGAGAGAGAAGTCGATCATTCCATAAGTCGAGTCAAGGGAAGCAAGAGGATTGTGCTATTTTTTTCTGTGGATCTCTAATAAAGTCAAGTTGAGAGTTCCACACCATTCAAGAATACATTTGTCGATGTCTTGGTCGAGGAAGGAAACAAGTCCTTCCAACTCGAAACACACAAGGAGTATGGTTTTAGTGGAGGCTATAATGTCAAATTGATGAGATAGTTGAACAAATAAAGGGTCCAACAATATCAAGACCGAGTCTCCCTTTCTTTTCCAGTTGGGTCAAGCAACAACCAAGGTCGAGTTGTGGGCAACAAGAAACTGATGCTAGTCAGTTTGGTGGACCACCAATCAAGTCAAGTAAAAAATTCCATGTCGATGGGCTGGCTTTATCAATCCGATGTCTCCTCGATCGACGACATAGATTGAAACACAAAAGAGAGTAGAGTTTTGACAAGAAAACGAGCAATCATCGATGGGACTGTGGATTTCTAGCAATAAATCACAACAATGAATGAAAAATCCAAGGAATTCACCAAAAAACAAAATCGTCTAGCAAACCTGAGTCGCTTATCTCCATTATAGAAAAAAGATATTTATGCCCAGAATAATGCTATCCCATTTTTGTCGATGTCTTCTTTGTGATTGCGAGATAAAACAACTAATCGTTCTGATACCGTGTTGGAACAAGGATTAAACATAGAGGACTATGGATCCAAGAGAGTTGTGGTGTCGAAAGACACTTGTTGGAACTGAGCGTGGTTTGTAAGACCCTAGGTTTGAATTATCTATGACCAACAAAACTCACTA
>SNQJ01S0145516.1:0-11931 GCA_010110895.2 Picea sitchensis | reverse complement strand
TCGACATGGAGAATATTACATAAAATGCATGTAATAGAAAGAGCCACCCATACCAATGTATGCAACATATATTAAAAAAAAATCATGTGATAAGGAGAGACACACATAAATATCAAGGACATAAGGAAACAATAGACCTTGGGAATGCGGTGAGTCCACCTTTGCAATTTCAATCTAGTCGAGCCACTAGTGGAGGGTATCGACCATGCCAAGCTCATGGCAAGATAGGTCGAGCAATATGGACATCTTGGAATCCACCTAATATCAAACCATCCCTACTTCACGTCTTTAATGCAAGGCACAACCACATGGTCTAGGGAACCTATGTGTATGGAAGTGATAAGGGTTGAGTCACGCAGCAAGAGGAAGTCACAAATGTGCTTGTCAAGAAGAGTGAACTTTGATCAAAGATCAAGTTTCCCTTAATTCAGTAGAGAGAGAAGTCGATCATTCCATAATTCAAGTCAAGGGAAGCAAGAGGATTGTGCTATTTTTTTCTGTGGATCTCTAATAAAGTCAAGTCGAGAGTTCCACACCATTCAAGAATACATTTGTCTATGTCTTGGTCGAGGAAGGAAACAAGTCCTTCCAACTCGAAACACACAAGGAGTATGGTTTTAGTGGAGGCTATAATGTCAAATTGATGAGATAGTTGAACAAATAAAGGGTCCAACAATATCAAGACCGGGTCTCCCTTTCTTTTCCAGTTGGGTCAAGCAACAACCAAGGTCGATTTGTGGGCAACAAGAAACTGATGCTAGTCAGTTTGGTGGACCACCAATCAAGTCGAGTAAAAAATTCCATGTCGATGGGCCGGTTTTATCAATCCGATGTCTCCTCGATCGACGACATATCTTGAAACACAAAAGAGAGTAGAGTTTTGACAAGAAAACGAGCAATCATCGATGGGAATGTGGATTTCTAGCAATAAATCACAACAATGAATGAAAAATCCAAGGAATTCACCAAAAAACAAAATCCTCTAGCAAACCTGAGTCGCTTATCTCCATTATAGAAAAAAGATATTTATGCCCAGAATAATGCTATCCCATTTTTGTCGATGTCTTCTTTGTGATTGCGAGATAAAACAACCAACTGTTCTGATACCGTGTTGGAACAAGGATTAAACATAGAGGACTATGGATCCAAGAGAGTTGTGGTGTCGAAAGACACTTGTTGGAACTGAGCGTGGTTTGTAAGACCCTAGGTTTGAATTATCTATGACCAACAAAACTCACTAGACACTGACCCTTTTGGCATCACCCGCTTGCACGGATGAAGTCTCACTCGAGGTATATATTGGGACTGTAAGAACAAGGTTTCTTAAGTATTAAGGGAATGGGAGGTCACCATTATGTTCATTCTTCCTTATTAGTTATGTGCATGTAATTTTGTTCTTGTTCTGTATTAACTACTTAGTGATGCAGATTCATACTATCATTATCTTTCATATTACCACATAACCCATTATGGTAAAAATCATGATTCTTGAGAAATGATTAAATATAAGACAAATCCAATCTACTATTAATCCAAATAGATTTCATAATAAATCACATAAAATACATATAACATAAGATTTAACGTGGTTCACCCAAATCTGGGCTATGTCCACAAAGACTGACTTCTTTATTATGCTTTTGTTATGTGATTTAGGCTTGCACACTACGCTTACAAAGATATATCATGGACATCTTTCTCTTCCACTAGCCTATCTTCTTTGCAGTGCAAGCCTCTCTTTCTTTGCATCATATGTTACATTCAACCATTGATTCCTCCCTTTTACAGACTAAAAAATAAACAATAACGAATCGTTACCCAACCATATTCCAAGAGGAACCCACAACAACAAGGAACCCCTATTCTCCCAATCCATTACCTATTTATACATCAGATCTAGGGATTAAAACCCTACTTGGTTTCCTCTAAAACCCTATTATAATGCATGGAAACTCCAGTTCACTAGATGTTCGACTGCTTTCTTCTTCTTTTTTGTCTGCATGCTACTTTTGCACTTTGAGTGCTTGTTCTTACTACTTGTGCATGCCCTTCCATATTTATCATGTTGATTTATAATCCTTCCTTTGTGCCCACTTGCTTCTCCTGATTTATTCTCTTTTTCTTCTTTATTCTATGCTTTATTAATCTCTCTAAATTATTCTTCTCTCACTGTGTGATATACCTCTAGATGCGCCTCTACCGCTCACTATCCTCCTGGATGTGCCTTAGTTGCGAACTCCCTAATATTCCTTATTCTATTATGCACCTATGTTGCAAACTTCTTCTATACTTAGGATTTTTCCAAAAAATGTATCCCAAAACTCTCTTTCCAACAGGCCCCCAACACTCACCTATGGTTCATCCTGAGCCACTCAGGCCTATTTCCTGCGATTCCATGTCGCAACAAAATTTTGGGAGGCTTCCTTTTCTACATACACTTATTTGATTATCGTGGCCTCTATTTCTGTGATCTCCTCAACCCCCTGTGCATTCAAGGCTGTGATTTTTTCCTCCTCTTCATATTCTTCCTGTTTGTCCTTCCCTGCATAGTGGCCAACTCCCTTATTGTGCTCACTGCTTCTTCCTGCAATGGTCCTGATCATTGTTGAAGGATATTTTGTTGGTCCCTCATCTTCTCCACTTCCAAGTATGACTTATTTTGATCCAAAATGGTTTTCATACGTTCCCCTGGTGGAAATTTAGTGACCCTTTCTGATGCTTGTTGTGCATGTTATCACACTTCTCTTAACTTAGCCTCTATGGCCTTCATATTGGGATCCTCTACTAATTTTTTTTCTTCATATATTTTGGTACAATGATGTTCTATCTACTTAATATTGGAAACTATTGTCGTCACCATTCTTTTTATTCCTTCTATGATTTATGGTAGTGTGCTTGGCACACTTCACAGTTGTAAATCTTCTATCTGTGATTGAAATCCCTTGATTACTTCTTTGATATTCAATATTTTTTCCCCCATAGTAGGTTCTACTACTATGGGGACTTATATAATAGCCTTGTATAGCTTTTGGACAACTGCTTGTGTTTTTTGCGCTATGTTTTCAGCTTCATCCTTCTCCTTGAGGGATTTCCTTAGCTTTTCTTTGGTGAATTTCTTGTGTTTCATCACCTCATCTACTCGAACTTCGATTTCCTTCTTTTGTTCGAGTGAAAATTCATACTATTGTTGCAATTGATCTCTTTCATCCATCATCTCTGTGAGCACCTAATGTGCTTCCTCACCCATGTTCTTAATCTCTTGTAGTAAGCCTATATACAAGTCTTGTAGTATTTGTATGGGTATCCTCGATACCACTAAATTCAGGTTGCCCAACGTTTTCACCTATTCTTTTAGCTCAATCATGGGAATTTCTAGTGCATCTTCCTCAATCTGAAGTGTTCTATACCTGGATACTAGCTATGTTAAGGCTGGATGTGCAGCCTTTGGTTCCTTTCCCTAACCTATGGATGGTCCTCCTTCGTGTCTTCTCTATTTGTCTAGGCTAGAAGCTATTAAAAGTTGTTGGAGTGTTTCCAACTGATCCTGCACTCTCTGTTGTTTCTCTTCTTGCTTCCTTGTTGCCTCCATTATTTATTTTGTGGAATCTCGTACCTAGTATCCTATTATATCCATATCATCATCAGTTAAAGTATAAATTGGGGTTTCCATGTGCACCTTAGTTTTCTTTCACTTTTTTATGTGCCCCTCTTGTTGGTTATTTCCCCTTATCCTTCATTTTTACTCCTATATAAGGGGTTGTCAGTGGGCCAGGAATATCACCTATGCCATTAGTCTAATCATTTCCCTGCTCGTCATCTAGTTCCTCATCACTTTCACCTTTCTCCTCTTCCTCTTCTAATTTCCCTATTTTGTTTGCTGGGATTTTCCAATCCTCTTCCCAGTCATTCACTATCAAGCATACATCCTCTCTTGTCAACTTGTAACTAGTTTTCATCCTCTAGCATGCTAGGTCGCTCTTGTCCTGCAAATACATGTGGTGCATGAATGCTTTAAACCACGCGATATCTTTATATGTTTCTACCATCTTTGTTGATATGTACAGGGTGTGTGCAACTAGATGCATGATATTTTTCAAGTATACATAAAATGTGGCATTGGAGTCATTTTGTCTTCTCTTAATTGTTGTATGCCATAAGTTGGCATATCTCCCAACCAAATTTCCTCTTCCTGATATGCGCATGTGTTGGTAGTACTCAGGTTCTTTCCACCTAACCAGCGCAATAAATATAGAGAACCATGCATAATGGAATGTTGTGCCCTTCTCTTGGGCCTCAATGCAATCTTGTAAAAACTGGTTCACCAAGAAGGTGGCCCAGTTCATATGAACCCTTCCAAAACATTTCTCTATAGTTGCAATGACTGCAGCTAGTACTTCATCTTTGCGACACTTGCACAACAAATTGTAGACTAGAATCTGTGTCATAAATATAACATTGTCATCATGGATTTTTTTCACATCCATCCCTCTTTTTCCCCTCAATGTATGGAACTTTCCTTCATCAAATCTGAGAGGGATCACTCTCCTGCCTTATTGAATAAAAGGGTCGGATCTTCACCAGATTTTGGGAGTCGTGTAATGCATGCAATCAGTGTACTGTCAATTGACACCAGGGGATCAAGACATAGTTTGCACCCATGGAAACCACTGAGAAACACCTTCACACATGCATTAAGCTCCAAAATTACCTTGAAATGTGTAATTTCCAACAAGTTCAATATACATGCCTTCTCCAACCTCGTCACCATCCTATGTCTCCAACAAGATTTCTCTTGTACCGGATATTCTCCTCGTGCACAAATATTTTTCCCTGGCCAACTCTGGGAATGTTTGTGCATCAGTGATGTCATGGTCCATGAACTTTAGGTTTTCTATCCCCAATTTTTTGGATAACTAAGGAGATGATGTCTCGAGGCCCTCAGGATGTAGATATGGAGTGTTGAGAGACTACATGACCAACCGTACCCTTTGCACATATGGAAAACCCACTCAACACTATAGATGGTCACATGTTTACAAATGAAATCCACCACACCAGTTGGCTTTTATAAGGAAGTGGGTCTTGCTCCATGAGGTACAAGTTAGTATTATGGTGAACATCATTTCAATACCTAAGCCATTTGATTATGTTGTATCTTAGATTGCTCTAGATTTCATGATATGTGCTTGGAATTTTTGCCTTTTTCCCTGCTTCACCTTGGTGGTTGACATTGTACCCTAGTGTTATAACCCTAAATTGCACCATACATGCATACCTGGCATCAGGCCATCTTACTTGCTATTTTTTCCAAGCCATCACTGAGCAGCTCTTCTAAAAAAAGATATTTTTGAAGATGTGCGTGCCCTGCACCAGTACTTCCCACATACACATGATTGTTGCACCACTAAAAATCATGTACATATGCTAGCTGCACCATTACAACCTGCATATACCCACAAATGTTTCAAAAATTAAATAGTTGCCAGGAATTCGTTGAGATTATGGGCTATTGGGTAGTTTTCCAACTGTTTGACCGCCTATATCCCGTCACCCAACCGAATAACCATCATTTTGTCATATAAAAGGAGGTGTTAGGGTCTCATTCCAAAGAGAAGAATAAGAATAGTGAAACTCTACCCATTTCACTTTCCCCCCTTGTCCCAAGAATTTGCAGCCACATTGTGAGTTTTGAGCTAGGATTCCCTATTCTTGCCTTTTTTCTCCATTGCAATCCTAATCCACTCCTTAGAGAGAGCCGAAGAGGAGAAAGATATGTGGAAATGCAGTTGGAGCTTGGTGAAGAGGAGCCCAGACTAGGTTCTAGGAGAATTCGTCGATCTCATTGTAAGTAACTTTGTGAGATTAATAAAAAGGAATACTTTTTCTGTCCTGAATATGATGTGTTCGATCTTTATGTTTGATTTATATTTGATTATAACATATAACCCATTAATTCATATATAAGATGAATGTCCGTAGTTATTTTTTTGTCTTTTTATGAGCATAGGTCAGCCTTGGGAGGAGACTTGTAGTCAAGGAACAACCAAATGCAAAAGGACCGACTTCGGACACAGAGTTTAAGGTAGAGTTACTGGATATTTTTACTTTGTGTTTTATGCATGAATGTGGGGTGTATCTGGGGTAGTTGTTAAAAAGTAGGAGACTTTAGATGGTTATCTCTGCCTACATGTTGAACCCTAGTGTAGTCCATAGGGGAGTTTTCCCGCTATAGCACCTAGTAAGTGGTCTTTTTTGGGAACGATTTTTCTACTGGAAAATCTCTTAATAAGCCATCATACCGTTCTCGACCATACTTACCATTTTCCATCATTATTCCCCTTTGTTTCCTTATCTCTTGGGATTTTAGGGTGTATTGTCCCAAGAAGGGGTTGTCCCTCATTCTATGGGAAGAAGGGGTTAAAGGCCCAAAGGGGTTCATGTTGGGTAAAAGATAAAAGCCATATATGAAACTTCCAGATGCTTCGCCCAGGGATCACCCAAGAAAGAATAAAATGCTTATCTTTGAATAAAAGGGGACCCATAATATAACAAAGAAATGTCTGAAAGGTATATTGAAGGATAGGAGGTCTCATCATGAGTTGACCTATATTGTCCATGGATATATAGTAGTATGACATTGTCATTATCTGGTCAACAAACCAGGGTGGTGACTCTTAGTTGCATGGCTAAGAGAAATGGGGTCTCATCACGAGCCAACCTTCTCATTTCCATTAGGAATTTGTGGGTGACATTTCCACCATCTGGTCACCATGCCAGGGAAGTGACCTTAAACCTCTCCTTGTGATAAAGAAAATATAAATAAATAAAGATAAAAGTCAAATGATGGTCTTAGAAAAATTGCATTGCGGATGAAGGTACCACACACCCTCTACAAAGGCACCCATGAATGAGACACTACGACCCCTAGTATGTCATGATCCCTATTCCATTGATTCTTGACCCCATCCACCTCATACACTCTACAAGGCTTAGAGAGGGACCTCTTGGAGGCTCTCCTTGACCTAGGGAAATATCTACCCAATAGGAGACCTCGTCAATCCTCCCATACTTAAGCTTGGAAAGTCGCATAGTGTCTTTGAGATGTTAATTGTTTGATATAGTAATATTTTATGCACATACTTAGATGGATTATTTATTGATTGGATCCACTTATCATGATGTTATGACTTGAGATCCTTGGAGGGAGTGTTCATTTGTCTTTGCAAGACCTAACTGGTGGACAATTTTGGGAGAACAAGCTTATATTGGGTTACCATGGGGCTACAATCCCGCAGGTTGGATTCCAGGGGCCTGCATACCAGATGAGAGAGATATGACTTGGACGACCTATCCCACCCATTTCTTGCCAAAATATTTTCCTAGGAGGGGCAAAACATCCCATTTTTTAGCATGATGTCATGACTATGGGGGCTAGGGCTTGGTGGTGAGGTGCCACTCATTTGTACATGGACGTTTTGAGGGGAAGAAGGTATTTACCATGATGAGATCATTTATATTCTTGTTGCGTGGCATTGGGATGCATTTCCTTGCTTCTCCAACACCAATGGCCTCCTCAAAGCGGCAAAACGTCCCCTAAAGGGGTGACATCATCCTAGATTAGGGTTTAATTTGTGCAAAAGATGAAATTTTAAGTGAATTGTTTAATATTATTATGTTAAGGGGGAAAGATTAGGGTTGTTGACCCCTAATATTGTGTTTTACTCCTTGTTTTGTGCACAAACCATGTTGTCTAATTTTTGTATAAATAGAGATCATGAGATCTCATTTCAAATCATAACTCTCCTCACACAAGAGGTTTTGGCTTGAAATGTTTGGCCTCCTTAGCTATTTTAGCTCTTATGCACTTGTGTATGGATGATTTTATGAATGGTTGATGGAAGAAGGCCTAACACGATCTTTGGATGATGCTTTCTATCTCTTGTGGTGAATTATCTTATCATTTATCTTGGTATTGGTATGGTGTTGGCCCCTGGTTATGGAAGCAAGCAAAGATCAAGGAAGAAAAGGCAAAACGAGAAATTCACAAAAGACACAGTGACTGTTACTGGGTCAAAGTGAGCAAAAGAGCAGAAAAGATGGAGCGAAGTATGAGAAAGTAAGTTGTTGGATGAGGAGATCGAGAATGACAGATTAGAAAGAAATAAGGATTGTGGACAACTCGGCGAGAACAAGAAGCCACCATCATATGCTTTGGAGCACCGCGCGAGAAGGAAGGAAAGACAGGTTGGCGAAGCCCTGAAAACACGGGTCAAGTTGACCTAGGGTTTTAGACACCTAGGTTTTGGTATCTAGGGTTTTGACACTTAGGCTTCAGCCTAAGGATGTCAGTGAGCTATTGTAAAGTATAAATAAAGGTCAAGAGGACTTGGGTTGGGTTGGTAAGATAAATGTTGGGATTGTGATTGTTATTGTTATTGAGTAAGAAGTACTGCGAGAGGGAGAAGTGCTAAGAGTGAGAGCCTTATGGTGTTGTAAGATCTCCATATAGGTGCGAAGATCAAGTCTTGCAGTTGGGTGCGCAGGAAGGGAAGAGATCGAGAGAAGAAGAGAGAAGATATGTTGGCTAAGAGCGCAGATCAGAACTATATGCTCCATCTTAATATATTATAAAGCAAATTTATGTGGACTTAGCCCTAGAGAGAGGGTGAACCACGTATACTTTGTGTTATGTGTTATTGATGCTCTGTTCTTATCATTTGATACATTATTAGTGAAATACTGTGGTAGATCTGATAAGATGTATGGAATAGATCTAAGTTGATACGTGATATATGCATGATGTATTGTTCTAGTATTAGATCCACTTGACATTTCCCTTGGTTGTAGACATCTCTGTCCTGCAACCCCCCCATAGCTGCTTCAGGTGAGACTGCATCTTCTTCGCAGGTGTAGCCAAAAGGGCCAATAGTTTGGGCTTGTTGGTGCGCTCTTGGATTTGAACCCTGGGTCTTCCCCTCTGCCAAAAAATGGTTATGTTGTTGGGACAAGAATATTCTTGAGGGAATGTCAAGGTGGTTCCCATCAAAGATAGATATTCACAAGTGGATAGAGGATCAAGAGAGGGACTTCGCTGAATCCCAGAACAAGAACCCTAATCTTAGCACAGAGGATTGGTTGGAGAGATATATCTTTACCGATATACATGAGATTTTCTTTGGAGGAATCCATCAGGAGCTATATGAGTGGTTAGCTAGGTTAGCAGATACCCAGTTTAAGATCAGATCTAGAACTCCTGTAGTTTGGATGTCGATGTTGATCAAGAAGGTCAAGAGAGTTGATAACACCGTGTCATGAGCATTAGATCACTAGTTTGATATCACCATTGGAGGGTACATCACCGAGTTTGTTGTTGACAGAGTAGAGTCACATAGCCAAGTGGAGAGATATTTCTTCAAGGGACCCAGAGGAAAATTTTTACATTTTCTGAAGTTGAGGATCAAGATGTTGTTGCATGAGAAGAACATCTTGAATGTCCAGTAGATTGTTCGGATTTGGAAAAAGCTAATGTTCAAAAATTCAGACAGGGACAACGACAAATAGGATGGACATACGTGTAGTGGGAGAGCGTTTAGATAAGTTCATCTTGCGAACTTATTTAAGAAGAACTACAGGGATAAGGGTTTCTATAGTGGAGAAGAGGCAGACCTAACAGATGAAGAGCATTCATAACTCGCTAGGGCAGAGGAAGAGGAAGCTGAAGAACCTCGCCGAGACGAGCCAGAAGCTTCAGGAACTGCGCAGACTGCTGAGGTAAGTACTATTAATCCTCCCGTTTTCTCAACGACATTAATCAATCAGAGTAATCCAAGTCACTAGAGTGTTCAAAGCACTGGCACTAGTAGTCCACCACATACTCAGACAGGAAACCTAGGAAGATCTATGGTAGATGAGATGAGACTCCCTATCTTTAGGGGAGATGGATCTGAAGATATTGATCAGCACTGGTTTCTATGTGAAGTCGTATGAAATATTAAAAATGTCACCAATGAAGCTGTTAACAGAACCCAGTTTAGTACTGCCCTTCGAGATTGCGCACTAAGATGGTACATGATGCTTGTCCAGGGAATTGCACAGCCTAAGCCGTTGAATGAGATCAAGAATGCGTTGATTGCAATGTTCAACAAACCCAAGTCAGAGTCACAATGTATTATAGAGCTGAAAGATATCAAGCAGAATATAGTCGAACCTGTTTGGGAATTCGACCAGAGATTCAAGACCTTAACAGGACGATTGAATTTTCAAATCCCAGTTGAGCAGAACAAAGAGTGGTTCATTGCTGCCCTCTTACCACACATCAGATTTCCTCTGATGCAAAAGAATATTTCTTCGTAGGTTGAAGCGCTGGAGATATCCATGAAGTTAGAACCAACCCCTATGGGAGAAACCAGCTCAGGCATGAGTCAGATCTTGAGTCAACTAACTAGTTTGTCTCTGCAGGTCGAAGAAATGAAGAAAGACAAGGGAAAATACAAAAGAGAAGAAATATGGTGTGTCATATGTAGATCAGAGGGACATGACAAGGAACATCGTCCCCTATTCCATGAATACTTGGCCTTGGGAGCTCTGTGCCCTTTGAAGCAAGTCACCTTACCTTGGTGCGAAGTATGCCAAAATAGACATCGCCCTGGTGAGTGTTATTACATGCAAAAATATGTTCAGACACCCACAAATTTGTATTGCATGTTTTGTAACTCTGTGGGGAACGATGATAGGGATTGTAGGGATTATGATCTCATGCATGAAAGGTCAAGAGATATATACAAATTTCAAGGCGAAGTACAACAAGAGGGAAACACTACACAGTACAACTCCCCTAGGAGAGGAAATTTCAACCCTCACGGTGGATTCAAAGGATGAGGACGAGGAGGGGGTATGGGTCAAGGCTGAGGATAGATCATCTGTTAAAACTGTGCACAACCTGGACACCTCACAAGAGACTGTTAGAACCCTTGCACTAATTGCAGCTATTACAACTATTTCGAACACGTTATCGAGGAATGTCCAACATTGTTGGCTAAGCGTCAGGAGAGACAAGGACCTCAACAAAACTCGCAAGTACAACTGATATATGTTGAACCTCGTGGATAAGACCCTAGATTCGATGTTATAACTAGAGGAGGCACTGATACTGGAGAAGACAGAATTATCCAAGGAAATACTACATAAGACTCAGGAGTCAGGAAAGCTGCAGAGAAGACCCCAACTTTTGATGCAAAGAAATAAAGACAAGTATTTGAGGAGGCAAGAAAAGAGCTCAAAGAAGATCAAAGTTCTTCATCAAAGACATGACTAGAAGTAAGAGAATATGGAATGCCTCATGAATTTGATCAGTCTACTTCGCCAAGAGAAGGAAAAGAGTTAAGCAAGCTCATGGAATTTCTATATACTTGCATTAAGTTGATTCAGGATGAGGGCGTTGTCCAAGAATTACAAAATTTAATCAGACAATATGAGATAGGAAAGTGTTATCCACAAATTTGGTCATGGTGATGATGTCATGATGATGTTATGATGATGGAAAATCAAGCTCTTTACTAAGAACACTTTCCTGAGAAAAGTTACAGTTGTCTTCTTCCAGAACTCACATTTTGAAACATGTTCGCAGGCTACTTATATATTCTCCTGCGAGAATGCCTGATTCTTGCAGGCTACCTTAAGCTGGGGTGAGAACTTATTGCACTGTACTCATTATTAGGGTGCGAACATGCTCTTAAAGAGGAAAAAGATAAAATTCTTGAACCTTCTAGAAGGGAATCTTCTAGAAGGATGAGTTGGCTTTCGAATGGTTAGTCAGGTGTTGGCATTCCAGATATCTTGGGATCATTCCCTATCCAAGTAACTAATCTATCTCTTCTTATATATTGAGGATATTTCTCATGGAAAGGGTTAAGTTAAGCAAGCAACAAGTTA